>JABJVR010000106.1:1112063-1127381 GCA_025773905.1 Chitala chitala | reverse complement strand
GAGTACTGTACCATTTTGAGTTGCTGCACTGACATTTCAGCAAAATGGGCTAACCTGCCACATGATTTTTTAATTTTCAGGGTGTCTTTGAATTCAGCCCTCTTTAGGTTAATAATTTTCATTTCCACCAAATGATCCTTTTGCTCCTAACACATTATGCAGTCCATATCAGTATAGGTATCCAGCATGATTTTTTTCCCATTGAGATTTGATGTGTTTTCGAAGTGTTCCTTTATTTTTTTTGAGCAGTGTATATTAAATTATAGATCTGTAATAACAATAGTTTTTAAAAGCTAGCAACATTTTTTTTTTTTTTTTTTGCTCTGTGATTCTGTGATTTTGCAAGGTTTTATCGACATTAAATTGTGTTGGTACAATTATAAAGCCTTCGAAATCTGTTGATGGATCCTTCTTAATTTATGTTAAGCAAACTTGTATTTAATGTAAATTACCATTACTATTATTTATACTTTTAATTCACGTTACCAAGTGATTCCCGATACCAGTTCAGCTACCATCATTACAATGTTACTTTTGTCTTCATCTGAGAATTGGATAACATACATTTTACAGTTCTTTTATGTGTAACATGAAGCATGTAATAGATTTCGAAAGGAACAAATAATCATTAAAACTCTGTCCCTGCATAGTCTCTCCTCTTGTCGGGTGTCACGCCCCATACTTAGTGCCCTCCAGCCCTGGATTATTATCGACCCAGCATTACATACTCAACTCTCACAGGCAACATTTGCAAAGTATTGCGCTAGTGTGAGCCTTGCTCCTGCACCATAACTATGTGGCCTCTCCTTCCCCGTCTTCGTTTTGGCCTGAACCTCTTGGCTTTCCAGTCATCACTTGTGTGAACGACTTACGACTTTTTTTTTTTTACTTGTGGCTTTGGATTAATAAAGAACACTGTACATTGGGATCCAATTTTTTTGTTTTTTGATTGTTACATGTGGGTTTTTCTGCTGGACAGGAGCCCATGGGACCGGTCTCTTCTGCCCAACTTCTTTTTGGACAGGTAACTTAAAAGGAAAAAACTCCTACTGAATAACAGAACAGCACTGATCACTGAAGAGGACAAAAACACAACTTTAATACATATTTAGAGTGAATAAATAAGTCTGAAACTAAATCTTTATACATGAATTTCAATATTACTATTGTTTCATACTTATTTATGCCAAACATACATCAATTTATTAGGCTAATTAATGTTTTGGCCATTTTTTTAACAAGTTTTGTCCTCCATAGACCACTAACTAGCACTTGTGTAAAATAAGTTGCAATTAATATTCAACACGGTATGACAATTTAACACAACCCTACATTTAAAAAAAAAAAAAAAAAAAAAAAAAAAAGGGCTATTATAAGCAGAGGGTCGAAAAGCACAGTATCAACAATCGGGCAGATTCAAAGATTCTGTCAATGTTAAGGGATGTGCAGTAACCTTTTAAATTAATGATTTTGGAAATACGTTGGATGAATCTGGAGTGGTGGAGGCAGATAACACCTTTGGACGCCACTTGAAATGCTTGTGTCTATGGACACTAAGGACACGGTTGTTGTTTTTGATTATTTGAAAAGCTAACGATTAAAATACTGCTGTCTTTATCAGATAAGGTGGCAATTAAAAATACCAATCCTTCAATTTTTAAGACTTTGAAAAAAGTATCATCAGGTTTCTGATATCTGGTAATTATGGTCTTTGTTACCTTGAGTTACTTATCAAAGCAATTATGATGATTTTTTAGTGATTGATTTTCAAGCTAATTCACTACAGAAAAACGTACCAGCAAATAACGTATGTGTCCTAACATTACACATCTGCATTTTTTTTTAATGGTATATTTATTGAAAAAGTGGCCTGGTAACTCAATGGATAGAACATCAGGCTAGGATGTGGACATCTCCTAGTGTGAATTGTAGCCCAGCTGCCAACTATGTGGCTGCCCACTGCTTCCCCCCCCCCAAGGGATGGGCCAAATGCAGAGAACCAATATTGCTGCAACGGGTGAAATGTTGTAAGTTGCTTTGGATAAAAGCATCTGCTAAATGAAGAAATGTAAAAAAAAAAAAAAAAAACTCCCTATTCCCCTTTTTTGCCCAGAATGTATAACATATAAACCTATAATTGTATATATAAAAATAGTTTAATAGTGGGCTAATATATCATAAAATAATAACTGAATTTTTTTTTTTTTTTTTTTAGAAAACAGTAACAACGTAACGTTTTATTCGACTTAAAACTACAAAGTCCAAAATTACCAGATTCGGGGGGGTGTGGCGCAAAGGCTCATGGTAAAAACAGTTCACGGAAAAGCTATAAAAGATCTTGAACAGCTAGTGGCAGCCCTCTTTATTAGACAAGCCGTGTCGAGGTATGTTGTAAGTTGATACAGGAACAACTCATTTCAATGACTGTCCTTTTCAGGTTTTTGTGGACCTATACTGCTCAAGTAGTTGACGGTCGAGAGTACCTTATACGTATTTAAACAATGCATTTTTTAAACAAAAATACATATTTTTAGCGTCAGTCTAGCACGTGTAAAGCGCAACGTGGTACGCTAATAACAACCAGATGGCAAATATGTATAAGTATTTTATTAGATTTTTTTTCTTAAGTTATATTTATAGCTAATTTGGAGTCCTACTGAAATAGAATTATATTTATGTCCAGTAATCGGCAGTAATTTATTTGTCCTTTCGCGACGCCATTTTACTTTTGATACGGGGGGCGAGTTTATGAGAGGACGGTAGTTATAAAGAACACGCTACTGCTAAAAATTCATTTTTATTTGGAATAATTTAGAATATTTCGATTTATAACAGCTAGTTATAATTTTAAAGATTTAAGTGTAATCTTTCTTCAGTTGACCACTGTTTTTAACCGCAGAATGTAAAATGATTATGCTGTTGGTTCCGTGACGTAGATTAAAGATTTAAGTAAAAACAAGTATATTATAAAATTACTGGTGTATTTGTGAACGATTGTTTTCATTGTGCTCTTCAGCTTTATTGAGCTTCGTATTCAGTCAAAAACAATAGTTTTACAATTGATTTGCTATATTAAATACTTACCTATAACACTTATTTCTTTGTTGGTATCAGTTGTAATGTTGAATTAATAGTACTTTGCTTTTCAGGCACGTTCTGACCCACCATGCCTGTTGCCAGGACTTGGGTTTGTAGTAAGACTTATGTCACCCCCCGTCGTCCCTTTGAGAAGTCCCGCCTTGACCAGGAGTTGAAACTCATAGGTATGATTTTGCCATCTGACTGTGCTACATGTTGACAGCAGTAAAATGATGTAATTGGAGAGTACTGACAGATGTGTTTATTCAGGGGAGTATGGCCTTAGAAACAAGAGAGAGGTGTGGCGTGTGAAGTTCACGTTGGCGAAAATCCGCAAGGCTGCTCGAGAACTGCTCACCCTGGATGAGAAGGATCCTAAGCGGCTCTTTGAAGGTAAGGTTCTTAATTGGCACAAGTATAATCACACATTGTGAAAATGTGTATCATGATTTAGTTATATAACACGTTGTGTCTGAGGTCTGATTTGTGTGCGTTTCTTTTAACATTGAACTGCAATCAACATTGTGGTGGTTTTCCTCTTGCTGGCACCAGTCTGTTTTTTATTTTATATATATATTTTTTTTTGACTGCTTAGTTTGGCATCTTTGAAAGTGAAGCCTGTTTTGCAGTCCTTTGCTCAAATATGTTGTAAATGTGGCTAAAGAGACTGACTTTCGCCATAGGTAACGCTCTTCTGAGGCGTCTGGTGAGGATAGGTGTGCTGGACGAGGGCAAGATGAAGCTCGATTACATTCTTGGCCTGAAGGTTGAGGACTTCTTGGAACGCAGGCTGCAGACCCAGGTCTTCAAACTGGGCCTTGCTAAGAGCATCCATCATGCAAGAGTTCTTATTCGTCAAAGACACATTCGGTGAGCGGCTTGCGTGAGGTTTAGGAAGCACAGAATTGCCTGAAATGTCAGTGGTGTGTTGGCAGCTTCTGTAAGAATGCTTTGGCAAAGATGTGGGAATATTGAGGCTTTCCTTCCCTCCTCATTAGTTACTGTTCCAGCTGTATCGCTTCTTCCTGAGCACTTTTAAATTCAGCAAGGTCAATTCGGTGGTAAACCGTATACCTTGTCAGTCAGATTTGCTGGATTCCATCCTGCCAGTCAGGATGAAGTACATACTCCATGTTGGTCCAGTGACAGGTAATGTCGCTCATACAAACTTGAATGATTTGGTGCTTTTTTTCTTTTTTTGAGTGAATGTTAACACTTTTGCAGGCCGATGATTTAAGTTTTTGTATTCAGACTGTTAGTGGTGTCAAGAATTCCTCGTGAATGAGGCCTGAACAGTTGCCCTATTTGCCATAAGATCACACCTGTTGGTTATAGGTGCATGAGACTGGAGCCTTGCATTCTAGTCTGTTCAGTTGTTACATCCATTACTCTTAAATATTTTCCAGTGTCCGTAAGCAGGTGGTGAACATCCCATCCTTCGTGGTGCGCCTGGACAGCCAGAAGCACATCGACTTCTCGCTGAGATCTCCATATGGTGGTGGACGACCTGGCCGCGTGAAGAGAAAGAATGCCAAGAAAGGCCAGGGTGGAGCTGGAGGTGGTGATGATGAAGAGGAGGATTAAAGTAAATGTTGAGGGGGATCTGCATTTTCTACAGATCACCCTTTAAAGGTGTCAATAAACTTGGTAAAAACTTTACCGGTCTATGTGTAATGTGGTTTTTTTTTTTTTAAGTGATATTTCTGTACTTTGGTATACACGACAGCTGTCTTGTCATGGAATGTTAGCAGAACAATCTGACTTTTGTAGTTCATTACTACATAGTGGCGTTTGCCTATTTAAACTGAAGTACATGTTGTATACTGTGCAGCGGGTGATTAAATCACTTGACGTTTTATTTCTTAAACGTATTTAGTCATTTTGTTATAGCCAAACGTTTATCCACCTGCGGAACAAGTGAATGTTTTTATTCCGTCTCCCACCGGACCGTTTTCATCTTACAAATTGAATTTACATTATGGAGAAAGTATTTGTATTACAAAAATACACGGGATTTAAATGTATATTACTGTATCACGTCAAAAGCCTAACTTTTCAAGCACGTATTTACGGTATATGGTTAACGCTTAAAATGGTTAAATGTCATCCACTTAATGCGCTGAATTGTGACAACGCACAATCATTTGTGGCATGTAGTATTATAGCGTAGTGCAAGTTTAACGCTGGATGTTTAGTGACGTACGCCATGCTGAAGTAAAAAGACGCGTTAAACTGCAGATTTTAGGAAGCTACGCTGAGCGATGACGTTTATTTTCAGCGACAGTTTTCTGTACCGACGTTAGACGTAGTTTCGTTAGTGACGGATTTCAGCTGTGTTTCGGCCAGCTACTGAGCGGTTCAGCTCCAAACGTTGAGCTGAGTCCCATACAGTTAAATTAAACTCATAAATTTAACGTTATTTGTTGCTGCACGGTAAGACTCTAACATTTGGGACTCGTGTTTTATATATAATTCCTATTTAAGCATGATGACCGACATAGAGGCTAGTCTAGTGGTGTCGCTTGACTTGTCGTCCGTTGTTGAGGAAGCTGTGAGGTCCGCCGTCTTCTCTGTGCTCACTGAGATTCAGAGGCTTATCGGTAAAAACGTGGCCGAGCTCCGAGCTGCCGTGGCCCAGAAGGACTGCGAGAATGAGAAACTGAGAGCTCAGCTTGAGTCGGCGAGACGGGAGGTACAGGAGCAGGCACGCTTTAAACACAAGTGCCAGGCTTGTGGCGAGGGGGAGTCATTCGGCCAGGGTGAAAGAGGTCCTACACGCTCATATTGTCATGAAACTCAAATTTACGACGATGACATGACTGACACTGTGGACTCTCAGCATGCATCATCTGTGTTTGTCCACCACTGGGACAGACTTTCACACAGAACGTTTACGGAGCCGTCCGAGAACCTAAAGCCTGAGCCGACACCGGATGATGTGGATTACAACATAGACAAGACTGAACCAGGTACACGATTATTCAAAATGCAATGGGTACATGCATTTAGGTGGTTTCATGTGGGGTTTTTTTTTCCAGGCCTTGGTGCCTTTGGATTCTTTCCCATTTGTAGTGGAAACTCAATTGTAATGGCAGTAACACTTTGAAACGCTAATGCATGTTTTTTGCTTAAATCAGGCACAGATTCAGACCTGCTGCCTGGACCTGAACCTGTGATGGCAGACCCTACAGTCTACCCCAGGGAAAATGGGAACAGCGGTCATGACATTGCTGACAGTACTATGGACCTCAAACTTGTCCAGGTAAAAGAGGAGGTCCCAGGTGGACAACAACAGCCCTCTGCTCCAGGACCTGCTGATGTCACTAAACCAAAACCCTACATTTGTGGTGAGTGTGGAAAGAGTTACCTGTGGCTAAAGAACTTGAAGAAACATCAGAAGATCCACACAGGAGAAGCACCGTTCAGGTGCAACATCTGCTGCAAACACTTCTCTTCACAACAAGTATTTGAAGAGCATCAGCGTGTACACACAGGTGAACGTCCTCACCAATGTGCTTACTGCCCAAAGACGTTTAACCACCTGTCCAGCTTGAAGAAACATCAGCTCATCCACACCGGAGAAAAGCCGCACCACTGTAACCTCTGTGGGAAACGATTCCGGCAAATTCAACACCTTAAGGAGCACCGCAAAACCCATGAGGACAGCAAACCATTCCGGTGCTGGGAGTGTGGTTGGGGCTTCAACCGTGGTTCCAACTTCAAGCGGCACCTGCTTGTCCACACACGGCAGAAGATGCGTCGTGGAATTGACTCCTAACCTTCACTTATCTGTATGGGGTTGTGCGCGCTCTCTCTCTCTCTCTCTCTCTCTCTCTCTCTCTCTCTCCCCCCTCTGGGGATACTGGAAAAAGTTTTGTATGCCTGTATATTGTATTAGTCTATATTTCATAAGCAAGATTACATCATACATAGGAACAGTCTTAACTGTTAAATTGCATTTGTTTAATTTGTGCAGATGTAGACCATTGCAAACATAGTGATCAGAATGATTTATTTAAGTAACATTTAATAGATCAGATGTGATGCTAATGTAAATATTTAATATCTTAAAACAAATTATCTTAATTGGTCAAAAGGGCTGAAATCATAATCGCAAGGTTTTGTGTTAAGTGTTGCATATTCATATGGTTTAGTTCTTGCAGTGGTTGCATAGTAATGCATTTCAATTTATCTGTTCATTCAAATTTTAAAACAATGGTATAGTCAGAAGAGAGGAATTATACTTAAAGCTAGGTTAATTTTCAGATATTACAATGGGACCTTTAATCTGTCTTGTATAATACTATTATACAGAAATAAGAGCAATGTCATTATATTATCCTGTCTTTCAGGAACCAGCCTTGTGATGCTCAACACTATCACACTAAACCTGAACTCAGTGTTTGTTGTTAATGCTAAATGTTAGCAGTGTTGTGCATGTTAGTTTTTGGTAATACACCTTTTCCTTGTTTAGTGTCCGACTTCCATTCCAACAGCCAGGTCATGAAGCGAAATGCTGACTAAATGAAAATCACAGTAGTATAGGCCACGGTGCAGCTGTGCTCTGAACTTTACTTCAGCCTTCCTTACTCAGTCTTAGTAATGATTTATCATTCATTATGTGGACATTTACATTTAACAAATGTACACAGTGGTTGGAAAGTGAATTTTTAAATTGCCATTGTATTTGTGAAGGGTTGCTAACTGAAACAGTCGCCAAACAGGGAAAGGGTGTAGTATTGGAGTCACAAATGACTACAATGCAGTGAACAAATATGTTTTCAACATTGCTGCTCTTGAAATTTGATTTAGTCTTGATCACGAGGGATTTGCTGCGGTTTGATAAGTACATACATTCATGTACTGCGTCACTGACTCAGCTTCAAATGGAGAGTAAGTGAACAAGTCTTCCAGTCTGCGTGTACTATGTGGTACAAAGAACTGTATATTCTGTTCATATTAAAATTGTACAGAAAACAAAGTAAACCAAACGTGACCATTAGAACAATATTCAGTTTTAGAAATAAAACTGCCAATTTGCCAGACATAATGATCACAGGCAGTAGCATTTACTTTACAGATAATATTGGAAAATTTGAAAACAGAAAACATTAACCCTTTATGATGTTCATGTTGAAAAAAGTATAAAGTAATAACATGGATAATAATGGGTCCCACAGCCCTGTATAATATAAAGGGGTTAAAGATAACAGGTTGTATGTGTAGCGGATTTTATTTTGAAGTAATAATTTTCACTAAAAATCTCCTTTCAGCCTTACAATTTACAGGGTATGGAATAGAGTCGTTAAGAAAATAATATGTATATATTATTTTTGGGTCTAATTGTGTTCCCTGATTTTGGGGGGAGCGGTCGCCGTGCTACGTCATTATTCAGTCTCGGCGCTTCTCTTAGGTCTGTTAGAGGGACGCCTGAGAAGTGATCGCAATTCTGTCTGACGCCTAACCCATAAAGGTGTCAGGTTTATGTAAAAAGTTCCGAAAACCATAATATGAGAGACGAAATGTTAATTAATATTTGTCTTGAGTGTTGTACTGCATTTTGTGTGTTCGTTGAATTATTTAGTAAATGAGTGGAAAGTTTTGGCGCACTAAAGTTGCGCGTTGTGCGCGTGAGTGGCTAACCGTTCCCGCCATCTCCTGCTTTTGGTAGCACGCAGCGCGAGCGCAAGTAGACGTGAGGCGCGAATGAAATTTTTTTTCACTGTATTTTTCTTTTATAATACAGATATGTTCTTTAACACTTTCAGCTGTAAAAGGTGTTTTTTCTATTCAGAACTGTTTGTCTCAAGAGGATGTGTTTAGAAAAAAAAGTGGTAACCAACGCTAACGTCGGATTTCTTTCATTGTATTTTAGTATGGTCATTGAGTTTTTATGCCCTGTAAAGTAATGCTCACTTTAGTTTATTTGACGTGTGAAATAATTCCTTCTAATAAACGTAGAAAAATCGTATTTTTGTGAAAAAGGTCAAAAGTAGTTTGTCGGTGTATTGCGGGTTATTTTTAATCTTTTAGAGGGACTCTTGAGAGAGCGCGAGCACACGCAGACTTGAGGCGCGAATTAATGTTTTTCACTGTATTTTTCTTTTATTATACAGATTGTGCTAAAATAAACTGCAACCACTGGTACCATCATCAACCCTTCCGAAAAATCCTTTCCACCCATCACAGCACAACGCAGAGTAGAAGTGGTCGGCTGCCCTGCACAAGTGGGAGCGGTACACGGGTTGTACCAGCCATTTAGATTGTAATGCACAAAGCATCATTTTAGCAAATTTTCGTGTTTCGTTTTGATGTAAAATTTCATTATGTTTCATTAATACTGAACTCCTTTGCCATACTTGCACGGCCAGTGCTAGTCCCAAACTCGAATAAAGTGGGGGTTGTGTCAGGAAGGGCGTCTGGCATAGAAACCTGTGGCCCGTTAGGGTGGGAGCCGAAAGTTGACTGCTGCTACAGATCATTTATTTTATTTAACTTCATTAATTTCTATCTCATAAGTACAAGCAAAGTCCTCGATATTCTTTCATAAGGTACACCTTCTTCAAACTTATTTAGAAAGCAAAAAATGAATAACTTGTAGAATCTCAAACACAAATGTGTACACAGTGCAGTTTAATATTCTAATCTCGCTCCAGTCGTGGCCACAGAACCAGTACAGCTGATAACTAGACGTTTACACGAGTTCAACCATCATCTATTCAAGATATTGTGAATTTAATAGCCAGTCAAACTTTGACCCAGAAGTCTAATTTTGTGCTTCCTTTTCTTGATTTTCTGGCTTTAGGTCCGCTGTGTTTATTTTCATTGCACCACATTCTCTGTGCCTCGGAGCAACTCTTGTGAAAGGTGCTATATAAAAATAAACTGAATTGAATTAAGTTTATTATGAAAGTAACCATGTTTATGTCCCTTGTGGTGCTATTAAAGACGATAAGCAGTTCTACTTTATTATCCCGACTTACTGACCTCAGTTCCACATTATTCTATGAGGATCATTTGATTTTTTTTTTGTGTGCTATTAAATTGTCGGTGTGGCTGTGATGTATGAAATGTCCTGCATCACCCTTATCATTTATGAGCCAGAGTTAATGGAGATCCCATCGAGACCATCATTTCTGCCAGTATTACTTGGAAAAAATTCAGGTTTAAGTATAGTTTTACCGTTGCCATTTTACTGCTATGAAAAACGTACGAACTACCCTTAACTCTTTCTAGACCAATAACAGTTTGCCCATAATCTCCTTAGAAAAGCTTAATTTACAAGCAATTTAGAAACGATTCTCTAATAATTATACAAATTTAAAGACAGGGCTTAAACGTTTGCTGCGCCGATTCAGTTTAAACTTTTACACCTTCTTGACACTTGTATAGTTAATCCAGTTCAAATTTTTGCACATTTTAGTTAGGCAAATAACCGTTATTTGTGATCTCGCCAATGTCAGTCATCTAAAGTTTAATATTATTATGAATTTTAAGTTGTAGGTACACATATATAACAGGCTATCCTGGCTGGGCTCAAAGGTCATCTTTGCAATCGCGATATTTCCATATTTTTGCTAACCAGTGACATATGAGATAAAATGAGACAAAATTAGGCATAGCTGATGTATAATACTACGTGTTGCAAACAAATAAAAAATCGAGAGCAATTTATGGCCAAACGGACACGACACGTGACAGTTGTTAGGTAGTGACGCACATTTGCGGCGACAGAGTCATGACAATCGATGTGAATTGGTTAACGCTTGGTTTAACGAGTTATGTAAAATTCTTTCTATTTTATAAATAACGTCGCACTATTAAGCAAGCTCCCAGTTAATATTTGGGGCAAAAAACGGCTGAAAACTATCCGAACCTGGATACATGGTGACTGTAGTGATCAAAGCCTGCACCGTTATGTTCAAAATATAACGTCGCTCAGTTTGGTAGTGTTTCGTAGATAGATGGAAGAGCAGAGAACATTAATCCAATAAATAGCATTAGTCGGTAACTGCGTGCTTACAGTGAGCTTTACAGCATGATGACCGACATAGAGGCTAGTCTAGTGGTGTCGCTTGACTTGTCGTCCGTTGTTGAGGAAGCTGTGAGGTCCGCCGTCTTCTCTGTGCTCACTGAGATTCAGAGGCTTATCGGTAAAAACGTGGCCGAGCTCCGAGCTGCCGTGGCCCAGAAGGACTGCGAGAATGAGAAACTGAGAGCTCAGCTTGAGTCGGCGAGACGGGAGGTACAGGAGCAGGCACGCTTTAAACACAAGTGCCAGGCTTGTGGCGAGGGGGAGTCATTCGGCCAGGGTGAAAGAGACCATGTAATCAAGTATCAGGATACAGATGAAAGTGCAAACAGTTCTGGATTTATGAATGGGGCACCAGTGTGTGTCCAGCAGTGGGAAGAAATCTCGTCACGAGACCAGCTTGACAGCCTTAAGCGTGACGTGATGCTGGACAATGAAGACTATAGTATGGGCACAACTGAATCAGGTAGTTGGTTTATTTAGACATTGAACATAAAGTTGACTTTTTTTAGAACCTTTTCGTATACCTGATTGTTACTTAATTTTCATTTTACAAAATGGGTTACATTGCATATTGTTCACAGTTTTAGTTTTTTTTTTTTAGTTCTTTTTAAACTTCATTTTTACAAAAAGGAAATGTCAAGCAAATGTAGTTAAATCGTTGTACAGCAGAATACAAACGATTTGGAACCTGTGTGTGTGTGTGTGTGTGTGTGTACATACTACATCCATGTACACTTGTATACACACACACAAAACCCTATTCCAAAAAAGTTGGAACAATTTGTAAAATGTAAATAAAACCAAAATGCAATGATTTACAAATCCTTCTTGATATATTTAATAAAATACAGCACAGATAAAACATATTTTAAGTTGGAACTGATCAACTGTATTGGTTTTGTAAATAAATGATTATGAATTTGATGGCTGCAACATATTTCAAAAAAGCTGGGGCCGGGGCCTGTTCACCGCTGGGTTACATCACCTCTGTAAACAACACTCAAGCATTTTACGGACAGAAGACACAAGTTGTTGAAGTTTTGAAAGTAGAAAAATTTGCCATTCTTGCTTAATATATGTCTTAAGTTGCTTAACAGTGCTACGTCTCCACTGTATATTGCGCTTCATAAGTTCAGCCTCTTGAAACACTTCATGGTAGTACGCATCAGTACAACAGGTTGGTAGTAATTAAGGCAGGACACTGGAGACTTCTTGGGCGCTGGGACAATGATGGTCGCCTTGAAGCACATAGGGATGGTGTTGTTGCTCAGGGAGATATTGAAGATATTTGTGAGAACGTCCGTTAGCTGGTCTGCATATCCCTGCCAGGGATGTTGTCTGGTCCAGAATCTTTTTGTGGGTCCACTCTGGGTAGCGTCCTCCTCATATCAACTGTGGTAAAACGTAAGACCTGGTCGTTGGGAGGAGGGGTGGTCTTCCTCGCCACCATGTTGTGCTGTACCTGTAAATATAATATATATAATTTTTTTTATATCAAACACAGATCCTCATATGCCACATGGCCCAGAATCTGAGATGCCCGTCTTCACAGTCTACAGGGAAACTGTGGACAACAGTCATGACAATGCAGGCAGTACTATGGACCTCAGACTTGTCCAGGTAAAAGAGGAGGCCCCATGTGGACAACAACAGCCCTCTACTCCATCACCTGATAAACCAAAACCCTACATTTGTGGGGAGTGTGGAAAGAGTTACCTGTGGCTAAAGAACTTGAAAAAACATCAGAAGATCCACACAGGAGAAGCACCATTCAGCTGCAACATCTGCTGCAAACACTTCTCCTCACAACAGGTATTTGAAGAGCATCAGCGTGTACACACAGGTGAACGTCCTCACCAATGTGCTTACTGCCCAAAGACATTTAACCACTTGTCCAACTTGAAAAAGCACCAGCTCATCCACACCGGAGAAAAGCCGCACCACTGTAACCTCTGTGGGAAACAATTCCGGCAAATTCAGCACCTTAAGGAGCACCGCAAAACCCATGAGGACAGCAAACCATTCCGGTGCTGGGAGTGTGGTTGGGGCTTCAACCACAGCTCAAACTTCAAGCGGCACCTGCTTGTCCACACACGGCAGAAGATGCGTCGTGGAATTGACTATTGATTTTAATAAGCAATCTGCCGTTTTGTTTTTTTTTGTATTTCTGGAAAAGTCAAATAAGCAGAACTTATCATTTTTGCATACAGTGTAATACAGGATGAAAACTGTTTTATGTTGAATATAGGTACTGTATACAGATGCAAACATTTAAACTTGATCAAATATATGTTTGAATACAAGTTCTTTATGTATTTAGTATGTACTCAGTGAAAGTCAAATTTTCTCAATGATGAACATGAAACGTTTTGGTAAAATTCTAGAAAAGGAATATGTTTTACCATGGCAAAATTTTAAGGTTGTTTCCATTACTGCATGTGTTCCATACTCTTAGACCCATTTGTGAAGATACGGTTTCAGGAAAAGGGATGTGTATAAAACTCTTTCATTTGTAGACCAATGTATCTGTAATGCAGGTAACTTGTGAATACTTCATTAGTAAAAATGTACATTGCCACCTCAATGTTTGAAATGGTTGCAAAATAAGTTTTTATGAGTCAGTCCACGGCGGCACGGTGGCGTGGTAGTTAGCACTGCCACCTTGCACCTCCAGGCCTGGGGTTTGATTCCTGCCTTGGGTCTGTGTGTATGGAGTTTGCATGTTCTCCCTGTGCTTAGTGGGTTTTTACCGGGTTTTCCAGTTTCCTCCCACAGTCCAAAGACATGCAGGTTAGGTTGATTGGTGGGTCTAAATTGCTCTGAGAGTCAGTCAACATTTTGCACTATGTGCAATTTTAAGTTCCTCTCCTCCATGATTTTAGGAGTTGGGATATTCAGGAGGAACTCTGAGGGAGGCCGTTAATCCCTTGTGTTGAGAGGGCTCAGATGAAGCGTACATCCAACTTTGAGGAGATCCAGGGACTTCGGAATCAATTTGCTTCATATGGTGCCTTTGCCAGGGTGGGGTGCACAGCTGAGTGAAGTTATTTAGTATGGTTCGTTCAACCTTGATTCTGCATTTCTTCACTTTACCTTTGGTTTGTCACATGTGACCATACAGCTGGACCCATTTCCCAATTCCCTCGGCATTGCCTTTGCAGTTCTGTATATTCAAGGCCAACCAAGAGCAAAAGTTAGTTGTTACACGTAAGTATCAGGTAATGGCTTTATTGTTATAAACGGGTGATAATCCCCCAGGACACAGTTTACACAATACACATAATGTGTCCTCAGATGAGCACGTCCCAAATCTATAGCATCCCTGCTCATTTTTCAGGAAAGCAGTTTAATCATGTGTTCAGCTACATGAATGTTTTGCACACGTGTAACAGGAGTGACTCTTCGAGGACTCGAACCGGCTCAGCCACAGTCCAGTTTCCGGTCGAGAGGATTAGCATGCTGAGCTGAAGACGTGACCCCCTCAGTTGGGGGACTGATCAGGCTGTTGTTTTGACAACTGGGGGTTTTTACAGTAGCAGTATTTTCTTCTTCTACACAGACATCTTTTTCCATAAACCTGACGTCAATATACAGTTTTAGTCACACACTGCTATCGTACAGGGCAGTATTTCACACTTTCTAATTTGAATTAATATGACATCCACCAGATGGCAGTACATGTTTGTGCTCAAATGGTTACTGCAGTAGTATACAACTGTGATGGTATGGCAGTTGAAACCTAAGATGTGAACTTGTTGCCATGAGCCATTGTATTTCTTGCACCACGAACCTTTTATAGTGCTCTCAAAACTAAAGCATCCCTTGCAAGGAAGTATGCATCTCTCTGAGCCTCAACACTGCATTGTAATTCTATGAAGGTGCAAGGAAGAGCTGGCCATAGGTATAGGCCATATAGAAAAATGTAAGGATGCCACCCATCCGTAGGGGCACCACTGGTTAAAGAGCACACAAACACATGGAGCGAGCAAATGTAATCTTACCTTGGGCTCCAAGTGACCCAGGTTGTTGTACTGAAGGAACGTGTAGGGTATGATGAGGAAAGGGGCAGTTTGATGAGTGAGTATTCAGAGGAGATGGGGCCCGTATCCTTGAGGTAAGATGACACCGACAGGATGACAAACAGGTGTCAGATGGGGTACCCTTGCAGAACATCTAAAGGAATGAGCTCCAGCAGTGAGACTGAC
>JABJVR010000106.1:1090793-1111963 GCA_025773905.1 Chitala chitala | reverse complement strand
ATATATATATATATATAGCTATATAGTTATATATAGTAATATAGACGTCCCCCACTTTTGAGGGAAAAACTGCGCCCTGGGCTCACACATACGTGTATGTCGTGTACGATGCCCATACGGCCGTCAGTCAACACAAGGTGTGTAGTAAAAGCATGGTACGGAGAAAGGCAGACGGACAAACGTACAGACGCTCCGGCGGTGTGCGACCATAATAATGCAAGATCGGTCGTGTCTTACGTAGCACTGGAATAAGGAAAAGGCACGGTACACGGTGATGGTGCGAGCGCCGAAATGAGAAAATGCGTGATGGGAAAAAAACAAAGAGCTCGGATATCGTTTTTTAAAATCTGGGAATAGGTTATGCTCTCGTGAATTTGTATCTTAAGGAATAGGTGAAACGTCAACGGTGAACGCTTTGGCTGCTGCAAAGGACTGTCAGTACTGGCTACACAATAGAGCATCTCTCACACCGTGTTTAATTGCGGATTAAAGAAAATCAAGCGGAGGAGGGGAAGGGAAGTAGAACAACAACAAGGCGCGTTATCACTAGTGGGGAGCGGAGGCAAAACGGAGTGTTAAACGGGTAAGGTCGAAGTTATCGTTCGCATGATTGTGCCGTGGACTCTGCGACGATGCGACGACAGTGCTGGGTGATAGTGTTAGCGGGGATGATGTCGTACTTCAACCCGGAGAGCGCCCTGGGAGCCCCGCACAGAGAAGGTGAGCCGAGTCGGTGCGATGGAGTAGCTTTTATTGGGGTAGAAAGAAGGGCAAATGGAGGTAGGACGATGACTGTAATGGGAATCGGAATGACAGTGAATATTAAATTTATATGTAGAAAAAAATAAATACATATAAGACTAAACCAACTTAACCTTGACGAAAATCATACCTTTGTAAGGGATGGCCTCTTTAAATTAATTGTCTAGGTAGTAATAATCGGACTGCTGGCAGCGCACCGTAAACAAATGATAATGCAGATTACGGTAATAACAATGGTTGAAGCATAAACGGTATCATATAATGTTTGGTGTTGAGACAGCAGGCTGATGGACATAATGAAATCAATTTCATTGTGTGCGTCTAAATCACACGTTTTCCATACCTCAGACGACACCACACGCTATATCCGTCAGCAATAACCCAAATATTGAGGAAAATTGAAAGCTGGCGATATGGCGGATATTTCCATTATTATTTACCGATAGTCATACATTAAAAGCATTCGTGCGATGTTTTGTTAGTTACATATGTAACATTAGCAATATTTAACTAATTTACACAAATTTTGTTAGTGTAAATTAATGGTAAATTCTCTCATAAATCAATAAGTGTCAGTGTTGCAAGCGTGTCAGTAGTGTTTAATTATGGCACGGTTATAAATGAATTGTGCTTCATTCGGGCACCAGTGCTATAGAATAGGCCCTGATGTTTATTTGTGTCACTGTTCATATGCGGCGTCTGTCTGTGCGCGTCTGTGCACGAGATCTGTAGACGCTCCGCGTGCACACTACTGACGGAACGTCTGCCAAAGTGGATACATAAGACCCCCGCGTGCCCTTATTGACATCCGCACAGGACTTTCGCTTTGATGTTATCAGCCCTACTACACGTTATTAGGACACGAATGACAACTAGGATATACTTAAATCGCGATGTGTTGCTTTTCAAATTATTTTTAATTTTTATTTATTGACTTTTTGCACAATATTGAAACAGTGAATACACACGTTGAAATTAAGGTATTTCAAAGCATTGCGCACGGCATAGAAGTGTGAAACTACACAGCAGTAATGATGTAATGACAATATACCCAAAATTCTCATTTGGCTGTTTACACGAGATCCCAGTAAGACATTTAAACAAATTCCACCGTAAGAAGTCATAAATCACATCACTTGTTAAAGACTAATGACATGCTCGCGGAATGGCTGTTACTCATAGAAATCAAAAGCCAACATTTTAAAAATAAACAAACAATAATAATTGCAAATATCCAAATATGAAATGTACTTGATTAGCAGAGCTTCTGTATGCAGTATGCTTGCCGCCTTGTTTACTGAACGCTGTTGTGAAAAGTGACCGGCCATTCAACAACAGCCAATCAGATGTGAGCTTTCAGTAGTCTTACTGCGTTTTGTTCTTTATTCAAATAAGATAATAATTTTCTTTTGTAAACATAATGGTTTAATATTTGAAGTAATAATATTTATAATTTCAGAATGACAAAAAATAGCTGTATCTTTAAAAACACTGATAAATATGTTTTACTTACTGACACTGTTGGCTAAATGAAGGACACCATAATACTCTTAGTAGTAAGACAATGTGTTAAACACAATAAAATACTACTCTCAAATTAATTTATTTTACTATACATATCATTGAATGTCAACTAATAAAGATTAATGAATTATAACAGAGCACAGCGGGGCCTCAACAATGTTTTACATTATGGTTATACAGTCAGCTCAGTGGTAAACACTTATTAGTTTTACCAAAGGGTCTTTTAACCACCCTCCCCTCCCCCTTCTCTTTTTCACAGATGGTTCGCTCCACAAAATCGGCCAATTTGAGGTACAATATTAAAAATGCCCCACCCTTTCCTTCTCACCTAGTACCTCCCCAGTACAGATAATTAAAAAGAAAAAACACAGCAACCCTTTCCATTAGCAGCTTCTCCTAAATGAGTACTCCTTTCCCCTCCTCTTCTACCTCACCTCTTGAATTGCTTCTCACAAGGAATATCAACTATGATATTTCACCCTGTTCCCCTTCCTAATTAGAATGACTGCTCCTAAATACAGCTGTGTGTTTTAAGGCCTGCTTCTCTTCTGTCAAGAAGATGGTTTTTCCTAATATGCTTATTATTTTTTTCCTCCTCCTGTGAGTTTCCAGAGGGATTGAACTGAGTCTTCCCTTTTGAAATTTGCCTCTCTTGTATCACTAGAATCCTAACTCCCTACCAAAGGTTTTTCTTCCTGATCAGTCTCTTCAACAATAATACGTTTTACCTCCAAATACATGAAATATCCTCTGCTCTGCTGCCCACCCAAGATCAGAAACGGAAAGCCCAGAGCCTGACGTTGCGACAGACTGTATGAGTTGTACTAATGCTGTCTTTTGCGTTTTCTCCTTGTGTCTCAGATTCTCCGTCTGGGGGAGTCTCTCTCCCTCCTCCGCCCTATGTTGTTATTCTCATCTCCTGTTCCGGACTTGTTTCCTTTGTTCTCTTACTCCTGGCCTGTCTTTGCTGCAAAAGAGGAGGAGTGGGATTCAATGTAAGTGTCCAGTCGAATTTTATACTACGAGGCCTGACAAAGGCCCTTTGAATTTGTCATGCTTTATACACGTGGGTGCGCGCAGTTTTCTTTTGGGTGAATTTTTTGTGTTTCCGCTTGAGGCCTTGCCCGAGGTGTGCCCTGTGAGTGTTTATCTGTCTTGCAATTGTAACCTGTGAACTGCCATGCAGCATTGTCCACAAACGTTACTTCGCTCCATCAAGTGCGGCTCCTTGTATTTTCAGGAGTTTGACAATGCAGAAGGGGAGGAATGTTCAGCGGCCTCCAGCCCACCCCCAGAGGATAGTTTATCTTCTTGCCCCTCTCTCCCTGAGGTCTACACATTGCCCCTTCGCGACCGGCCCATATGCTCAGGTACACCAGACAACCAAGGTGCCACCTCATTCATGGCTAATGTTTGTTTTACTTCCCATCATGTGACATACCCACATGACACACTGTATGCACTGTGATTGGTTATGCAGCTGTTTATTGTCTCTCTTAAGCCCCCTGTGAATTGCATTGGCAAAATCCTTATTTCTCTTTGTGTGATTTTAAGACTCGGACTCTCAATGCTTTCGGAGGCACACTCTTAACTATCTCCAGGAGATTGGCAATGGCTGGTTTGGAAAGGTAACGATGGCGTCGCTTATTGTGACAGTTTGCACACGTGCAAGTCATTCAGTGAGGAATACTGATACCTATCTAGGCCTGATAAAACAATGCACTGAATGAGTAGGAGCAAAGCAGGACATTTTCTGGTATTGTAAGAAGGCTGTTTAGGAGATTTGCTGGATTTTTTTTCTCTCAGGTAATTCTGGCAGAGGTCCTTTGTGATTCCATCTCTTCCCAAGCTGTGGTGAAGGAGCTAAGGGTCAGTGCAAGTCCTCTGGAGCAGAGAAAATTTCTCGCTGAATCGGAGCCGTACAGGTGACAAGCAGAGAACCCTCTTTGGCTTGTATAATTACTTTACTGAGTGAACGTAAAAATAGACATGTAGGGTATAATGGAGGCTGAAGGACTAGCACCACCCCCTTACGTGTTTAAAGTTATGGGTGTGAATAGTGCTTTGCACTTTGTGTGGAGTTTTTGGTCCTTCCTGTACATGTGTATAAACACACACACACACACATACAAACATATATATACACTGGCTGCTCAATAAATTCAGGTAGACTGGCCACATTGGGACAGCACACCACCTGGGGTGTAGGGTGTTATGTGTCACATAGGATAGTCTCCTGGCCCCCTGTATTCCTGATCAAGACAGGCAGGTAGAGAATGAATGATTTAAATTAATATGCATGTTCAGAAACATCTGCCTGTTGTTTAGGTGTGGTTAGACTAAAAAACCTTGCTTTTTTAACATTCAGGTATTCCCATTGAAAATTTGTTTTTATATTAGTCTATTCTCAATAAATACCCAACTTTTGAATAAGGGCTGTACTGTGAGAGAAATTAGAAAGGCTCGTTCTCCTCAACAGCATTAGTGATGACAGCAACACAGCCAGGATTATAATTACGCTCTCGGTGACTCCACGGCTTCTGTCCTGCCGCAGCAGTTTGTTTGGAGGCATGCCTCTAAACCATGTCTCACGCTTATGTTGAATTTTTCACAGGAGCCTCCAGCATCCTAATATTCTTCAGTGTCTGGGTCAGTGCAGCGAGAGTATTCCATTCCTACTGGTCATGGAGTTCTGTCAGCTGGTAAGGGCCAATGCTGACATGTACACTGCAGTGCAGACCTTGTCAATTATTTCTGATATGGGGCCAGATTAAAAAACCACATCATCTAAGGGGACAGACATTTCAAGATGCCATGGCATGCCAGCACCCGTATGCTGTTCATTTTGTCAATCCCAATATTCAGATGGGAGTAAATAACAAGCAGGCATCCATTAATAATAATTCAATCCTGTATTAGTCCCCACAGTGGGGACATTTATTTTCTACATTTAATCCATTTTCCTGGGGGGGAAAGCAGTGGGCAGCCATTTTTCAGCACCTGGGCAGCTAGCGCAGAGCATCTCGCTCAGGGACATCCCTGGTCACTGGGCTGGGATTTTGAGCTGGGAGACATCCGCATCCCGTCCTAACTCCCTACCCACTGAGCCACCAGACCCCTTACATTACAGCTAATGAAATTGCTATTATAACAGTAATGATCATGTTTTTGTAAATAGTGAGAACCAGTCAATGGGCCAGTAAAAATGAATGAGCAACTGTAATTGTAACTGTGGCATGCAGTCTACCAGTTGAATAGCCCGGCTGTAAGGTGTGAACAATAAAGATGACTGTAGTTGAGCCCCCCTTTATTAAGGGGATGTGTTCCAAGACCCCCCAGTTACCAGTTACACCCCTAGTGTCCTGGCTGCTAAGTAACATAAATTAGACACAACAAAGTGCTTTTCTGAAAGTTGTTTCAGTAGAAAAACCTCGGAAATGTGCGGCAACAATAAAGTGGGCGGTTTGCATGGAGGGAACATTGTGACATTTGTGCGACTTTATGATGCCTGTAATTTCTTCACAAAAATGTGACCTTTTTACGTTTCAGTGTTGTTCAGGCCCAACTTTATCACGGTCCCCACTGTATTAACACTAAGTTCATCTACTGTAAGGTATACAAAGGATGATCCAATTACAAATTGTTCTTAATTTGTTTCAGGGTGATTTAAAGAGGTACTTAAGAGCCCAGCGGAAGTCCGATGGTATGACCCCCGACCTTTTGACAAGGGATCTCTTGACATTGCAGCGCATGGCATTGGAAATCACCTCTGGCCTTTTGCACCTTCATGAAAATAACTACATCCACAGGTTTGCTTGAGTTATATAGATTTTCATTAAAATACACTTTATAGAATTCTCTGCTTGATTTCAACCATGTACATTAGTCATTCATGTTGAGAATTAGTTGAAATCTGTAATGAATAAGTACATAATTTAGCAAATGTAAGGATGTTTATTTGCTCTCACTTTGCAGTGATTTGGCTCTAAGGAACTGTCTGCTGACCTCAGCCCTAACAGTGAGAATAGGAGACTATGGCTTGTCTCATAATCACTACAAGGTAACTACTGAAGAGTCATTTTCAGATTTATGATCTGCTACATTTACTTAATAACATCAGTACTAGACACTAATCCAATGCATTTATTTAAAACTGATTGCCAATGTTGTATCATTAGGAGGATTACTACCTAACACCAGACAAGCTGTGGATACCATTACGCTGGATTGCCCCAGAGCTGCTAGAAGAGTACCGGGGAGGGCTGATTGTCACTGACCAGACCAAAGCCAGCAACGTGTGGTAAGGAACTGATCTTAAATAGTCACAAAATTACCGTACATTTGTGTGCTACTTGTAGAATAAGAAACGGCTAAGACCAGAAGGCTGCCATTTAGCATCCAACTCTTTACTAGTGCGAAATATAAATAAATATAAGTGGTTGGTGTTCAGTTCAACAAAATATGAAAAGAAAACACGAGTACAAAATAAAACTCCAGTAAGTCAAAGAACCAGAAACAGTCAGTCAGTCATCTTCTATACCGCTTCATCCTGTTAAGGGTCACAGGGAAGCCTGGAGCCCATCCCAGAACACATAGGGCGCAGGGCAGGGGACACCCAGGGCAGAACACCAACCCACCACAGGAACTAGAAACAGGAAGACTTAATAGAACCTGAGGCCTTAGACCATGAAAAAATTGACTCCCCAAAGATTCCCAAAAGTCACTAAGTAATCAGCAAAAGTTTCAAATATCCTTAAATACAAAACAAAACACAAGTGAAAACCAAAAATCAATATTGAAATAACAAACTAAACACTATGGGGTTGAGCCATAAACAAGGTCAGTGAAGGCAGCCCCCATGACAGGGGCCACATCTACACTGTACTATTGTGCTCTTTGAAGTGTCGGACTTTAGACAAGTAATTCCTCAGATATTCTAGCACTCATTTTATCTCTGTCATGCTTCCTCTTCTCTTGGGCAGGTCACTTGGAGTCGTGATATGGGAGCTATTTGAGTTTGGCTCTCAACCTCACAGACACCTGAGTGATGAAGAAGTGCTGACATTTGTGATCCGAGAAAGACAAATCACCTTGGCACAGCCTCGGTTAAAACTCTGTCATGCAGACTACTGGTGAGTTTGATCTTTTTAAATCTCTCATTGTAAGGTTCCCTGTACCTTTCTCTTGTAATAGTATCAACCATGTGAGGTGGCATCATATCATGTAACGTTGTTCTTGGTTGTTTAATCATTTTTTCTGTTCCCCTTTTTCTGTCTCCATACCAGGTATGAGGTTATGCAGTCTTGCTGGCTTCCACCATCTCAGCGCCCGTCTGTGGCAGACATCTTCCTCCTCCTCTCATCTCTGCTGGCAGCAGAAAGAGGAATGGCTCGAAGGAGTGTGGGGGAAGAGGATGAAGACGAGGAGGTGGAAGAAGAGGATGGGGGG
This sequence comes from Chitala chitala, assembly GCA_025773905.1. Lineage (NCBI taxonomy): Eukaryota > Metazoa > Chordata > Actinopteri > Osteoglossiformes > Notopteridae > Chitala > Chitala chitala. Next base: position 1,104,229 of record JABJVR010000106.1, on the reverse strand, counting down.
AGGGGAAGGAGGGAGGGAAGTGAAGAATCATTTGAAAGGCGATGGGACTCCCTTCGCCCCCCTGCATTCCAAGCAGCAGTGAATGAGCGACAGCGAGAGAGAGACAGGGAGGAGGAATACTGCAGAGGCGGAAGTGGCAACTCCTTCCCTCTGTTAGATCCAGTGGGGAACGCAATCACTCCATCGTCATCTGAGTTGGATGATATACTTACTGTGACAGAGACCAGCAAAGGGTTAAACTTTGAGTATTTCTGGGAGAAGGCTCATGGTAGACGAGGTTATAAACCACTTCCACCTCCTCAGCCCATCCCAACTACTAACCCTATTCACAGACATTCCCTGGACACACCAACCGTTGTCCCAGTGATCAGTGCTCGTAGCCCTTCTTTAGCTAGTGAATACTACATTCGTTTAGAGGAACATACTCCACAGGATAAATCTCCTACTCTTAAAGGAAAGGCACACTCTTTGAACGGATCAAAGGGACACAACATCTTAAGATCAGAGTCTGTTTGTCCTGGAGATTTGGAACTTATGGAAATTCGAAGTAGTACCCTGGTAAAAGAAAAAGATGACTTCTGCTCAGAGGATGATCCTGGTAGAGGTGGGAGGACAATTCAGACTGTAAGATCGAGCGAAGTTAAAATTTTGCTGCCTAACACTGGTTTGGTAGAACTCAGTAAAGAGTCTTGCAGCAGGGTTACAGATTTTGCTGTGGTGGATATTGGAGAGAAAGATAGAGAAGAAGAAGGAGATCTCAAAGAAACTTTCTCCAGATCATCTTTAGGAGCCCCTCTTCTCCCCAAGCCCCGTTCTATGTCCACCTCATCTGCTAATCATCTTCATTCCCGCCCACTTCCAGTACCACCTCTCGGATACCACAAAACTGCTGGATCAGTGCACTTTTCTAGCTCATGTCCTACAGGAAGGATGGAGTATGCTGACCCACTTTTAATAGGAACCTGCCCTCCTTCAAAGAAAAACTTGGATCATTTAGGATTTCATCGACTCCACCAGACATTACCACCTTCTCCCTCCCTTTCACCGTCAATACCCTCTTCCTCTGTTAATTTGCCTGTTCCACCTCATTCTCAGCCACCCCCTCTTCCAGCTCATCATAGAATTTCAACTCTTCCTGGCAAAAACTTTCACATAAACAGACCCCAAAATGACTTACGAAGAGACCCATTATCCTGTGATTATACTGATAGCAGGCCTTTTATAAGTATGAGACGTTCACATTCTTTTGTTAATTCCAAGGATCTAAAAGATTTGCACTCCCAGTCAAGAGACAAAGGAATTCCTCACCAAGACTCGTTTTATCCAAAAATCACACGATCCCAGTCTGTGATTCCAAAAACTGAAAGTGAATGCTCTTCTAGTCCAACATACTCAGATGAAGATGATTCACCATTTTCATCACCCCATAAAATGCACTGTGGAACTTCAATTAAGCATGTAAGACTGTCAAAGGATACAGATCCTGCTGCAGCAGAACTCTTTTCCAGGGGAATGAAAAGAACACAGTCACACCTGTCCACCATTCTACCAGCTATTTGGCAGGAAGACGCAGAGTTATTGAAAGAAGGAGGGTCTACAGCTAAAAAGTCCCCTATGCATTTGTTTTTGACTGAGATCTCCAATGTCACAGAATCTTCAGACAAAAAATTAGAGGAAGTTTCATGGAATCTGGATAGTGGAATAAAAAATGACTCCCAAACAGAGGGTGACACAGAAGATTTTCTTGTTGCCCCAAGAGGAGTACATCGTTCTCAGTCTCTAGTGAATGAATTGGGTTCTGCTGGACAGACACATAGTTTTGAAGAGTCACAGAAGGGTACAGATTGTGTTGTCAGAAAGGGATCATTCCAAAGAGAGTTGTTCCTTACTGAAATTGATGCAGGAAAGATAGACAAAGAACTGAGCACAGATGTCGATGCAGATTCTTTTGGAGTCACGCCACCTCACTGGAGTTCAAAGTCCCAGCCTATCCAGTTTCCTCCTAATCTTCCTAATTATGCAAAAAAAGACGAAACCCTCTCTAGTGGGATGAGAAGGTCCCACTCCTTGCTTTCCCAAATAAACCCAGGCAAACAAGACCCTGATCCTCAAAAGAAGTTGGTAAACAAAGAGGCAGGTGTAAAACAAACTGAATCAGCAGAGACCTTTCTGACAGAGATCATGACAAAAAAACATGGATCTACCTGTACTTCATCTGAGAAGGAGATATACCAAGCAACACATGATTCACTCTCACCTGAATATGAATCAATATGTTTAATTCCTGGTTTGTCACAGACCATTCAATTTCAATCAGTGAAAACTAAAGAACAATGCTCTGAATGTGCAGCTGAACCTATTTATGCTCAAGTTACAAAGTGTTCAAAGAGAACTGAGATTAAAGTTCGCCCTGAAATCCCTGTGTTGCAGATAGGCTCAGACAAAATGGCAGCAGAAGCACTCAAAATCGACCAAAGTAATACCAATAAAGAATCTTTGGATCTGTCTAAGAGTGTAAAAGTTAGTTGCCCATCCAGTCCTGGTTTTCATCACAAAATGCAATCGCAGCCCAGTTTTGAAGCACAGCTTCAGTCCAACATACAACCTGATGGTTTTGTATTCTCTGAAATAATGCCTAAAAATGGGCTCCTACTTGAACAGATGACTCCAGGAATGAAAGAATATTTAGATAACCAAGAAACCAGCCCTCTGTGGTTGGACAAGAGAGAAGCTGAAATCAAGGTGGAATCTGGACCCACTGAAGATGTAGCGGAAGGGTCTGGTGAAATTTCTAGTGTTCCTTCCATTAATGGGGGAGTCCTGAAATCCCAGCAGAAAGGAGAAGTTTCAATACAGTCTCAAGAAATTAGTGAAGATTTAACATATGACATGCACAATGACCTTTCCACAAAAGAGACCAACGTTATCCTGACTGATGCAAAAGGAAGTGATGAAATAGAAAACTGCATTGCAGGACCACATATGGAAACATTAAAAGTGGATACCAGCATGTTGCAAAGTTTAAGCACAGATACCATGAGAACTGATTGGGATAACTGGAGAGACACATCACACGATAGCAATACTGTATTTCACGGGGATACACCTAACATCTTAATGTCAAGAGTACCTGACATACAAAATGAAGAAAATAGTACTTTAAAAATGTTGGATGCATCAACCATGGATACATGTATTGTTAATACAACCCTTGAAAAGGATTTGTTAACTGAAGATGGAAAAAAACTGGACATTTCCATAGCTGATTCTCACAGCTCAAGTTCTGAAAGAAGCATTAACATAATCTCAAATGTCTCAAAAAAAGACTCAGAAAGGTCTGTAAGTATATTAGGTGATACCAGTTCAGAAATGGAATGCAAGGTCACAAAGTCAGAAGACTGTCAGAATTCACTATTGGTTGTGGAAACCACAGCTATGGACATGGTTGCACTACCCTTAGTTTGGGACCCAACATCAGACCTATCACTATCTGTTAATACTCCCACAGACTCTATTCTGTCACCTTTAACATCAAGTTCTCTGGACTGCTTGACACCTGGAGACCCATGTGGAGGAGGAGGTGGTGGCTGGAGAGCACTGGGGATTGAAATTCCTCACAGGGATTCTGCTTACTTCTCTGACAGTGACTGGGAAGGAGAAGGTGTTGTCAGGAGGGGTGGAGATGGGATGATCCATTCTCGACCTGGCAGCAGCAGAAGTGGAGAAAGAGCAGCATTAAAGGATATAGAAGAAAAAGCAGAGACAGAAGAGGAAGGTCAAGTAGGGGTACAAAGTCCTAAAAAAGAAGACAGTGGAGTTGAGGTAGAGATGGAGGGAATTTTAAAAGAAAAAACAACAGCTGAGTTAGGGAGAGAGAAATGGAGGGAAAACCAAATGAACTTTCCAGAGATAATGCACATGTCACATTGTGAGAAAGATTTTCCCAATGGTAGTAGTGGGTCTTACCTCAAAGAATTTAACAGTTTTCAAGGTAGAAATCTTAGTCTAAATAAATGTGTTAATTTTACAGAACTGAAGCAGAAGGAATTAAATGAACTCATAAGTGATAAACTTGACTGGGCAAAGAGTAGTGATCTCAAGTTATTTAACAGTCAGCTATCAACAATTGAGGGCAGTGGCGAGTTTATATCTAAGCTGTTTCCACCATTGGATAGTGATTCGATTATAGCTTTTCCATACAATGAAGGAACGGGTTCCATTTCTCATGAAGAAACAAAAGAGCAACCAGCTCAGCATGCAATACATAAAGACTTCGGACCAACGTCTAATAGAGTTAAAAGGGAAAGCTTGAAAGAAAATACTGAATTTGGGATGTACCATGATATATGGGGAAAAGAGAGAGAACAAGAAGTTGCAGGTTCTGGCTCACATTTGGAATTTACAGAGAAAGGAGACAGTAAAGATTCAGTATTAGAATATCACGTTGAGCATTTAGATACAGAGTTGTACTGTGATTCTGACAACAGAGAATCTAGATTAAATAGGTTCTATAATGTTCCTGTGAGTGATGCAGAACACACAGAACATATAGACCAAACACAGCCCTATGTGACTCACTCTTTCTGTGAAGAGGAAATAACTGAAACCCCCACAGAACTGAATGGTGACTCAGAAATCAAGCAAATTGACCCCAATGAGCTGGGTCTAAGAACACTTTGCTATTCAGAAGAAAGTTATGAAAGTTATGACAGGACAAAAGCAGAAGTAGAGACGGAAAGGGAGTTATCTGCTGGAGAACTGATGTACATAACTTCAAAAGACCAAGGAGTTGACAAGCAGGGAGATAAAAGTGAGGAAAAAACCAAAATTAAAGTGTTTGAAAACAAATATTTTATTGAAGATTTAAACAGGGATTCAGACGAATTGGACTTAAAGGCTAAGGAACTATGGGATGCAATGGAAGATGATGAAGAAAGTAGAGGAGTTGTGAGAGGGGAGTTCGACTGCTATCATTTTGAGCGAGGAAACTTACATCCATGGATGGTAGAGAATGACCAGTGGGCTGTAGCAGAGACCCCAAAGACAGGGATTGAATTAGGTTCAGAGCTCTTGTCAGGAGTTGACATGGACAGTGAAGTTGACAAAGAAAAGAATGATGAATTTGCTAAAAGTGAGCCTCATCCTGCCATTCTGGAGAATATTGAAGAAACAGAAAATGATGAGAGACAAGGATATTCACACTTTTCTGACACAAATAAACAAATACATAGTGTAGAGTTTCGACCTAGACAGAATTTAGAGTACATGGCAAATGAAGGATCTGGCCATTCAATTTTACACATAGAACAAGAGGAAAATGTGGAAAACCCTGATATGGATTCTGAAGGGCAAAACAGTAGTGATGGGTGCCTAGTTTTTGAAGTGGAAAATTTGGAAAATCCTGAAAAAGAGAAATTCATTCACGTAAAGGATCAGTGTAGTAATCTTTTAGATGCACACAGAAGTTTTAAAATGGAAAATACCCACATTAAGTTATTAAAAAATGACCCAGGGGTTGATCTTACAGAAGAGAATTATAACTTCAATAAATGTTCATTAATCCATGAAAGAAGGCAAGAATTACATGTTACTGAAACTGATAGAAATGTGTTTATTCCTGATTCAGTGATGAATTATAAGGGAAAAGGAGATATGGAAAGTGTAGGAATCCAGGAATACTCTGTAAATAATGAATTTGCCACGAGAAACACAGAAAACCCAGACATTTTAAATGCAAGTGAGACTACAACACAAGTATGTGATAAAGATTGTGGGATCACAGACCCGGAAGAACATCTTTTTCATATCACTGAAAAAATTCACACAAGTCCATCTAGTTGTTTGGGGAATTCATTTCACTCACCTGAAGGAAACAAAACAGTCAAAAGAGTAAATGACAACATTTTTGAAGGTTTGGAGTACAAAGAGGATAAAACTTCTGAATCCTTTGGAGGCAGTACAGAAAATGATGTTCATCCCATTAAGTCACCAAAATGTTTTGACAGTTTGGACCAAGATTCCTCTTCAGTGGAGAACAACAAGTCACAGTTTGTTTTAGGCATCAGGGAATCCCAGATTCACTTACAAACAAATGCATCCCATATATCAAATAATACTTCTTTTGTACCTCATTGTACAGGTATCAAGGATCTTATAGAAGTTACTCCTCTACAAACTGAAACAACTTCTGAATCAAGAGGTGATGCTGCTGATATCGAGACTGAAAGCCAAATTAAAACCATTAGTGATGAATCTACCAAGGGCGTGGAAAAAGATACACATGTGCTTTGCTCCGGTGGCATTTTTTTCAATTCTTCAAAAAAGCAGGATATCACAATGTCTGAGGAAATAGGAGTTAACTATTCAGATCATCTAGTTTTCCAAAACTTGTTTCAGAAACCAGACAGTTCACCTCTGACTGACAAATTACAGGAGCACACACATATGAGGTCAGTTTGCCAGCATGAAGTGAAGTTTAGTGATCCTTCAGCATTAAATCCTATAGAATGTAGACTGCCCCAGGAATTATCATATAGTCCTAGCAAAGGAACATCTTTGAATTTGGAGTCTTCAAAAATGTGTTTAAACCAAGTCTGTCAACCTGCTGTCCACCAAATTTTCTCACTGCCTTATTGCAATGTGGGCCAAGACGACAAAAATATCCCATCCCAAAAGGTCTTCCCCCAGTCCTTTACCCAGTGTTCTCTCAGTTCAATCCCAGATCTGTTGATCTCTGAGTGGAAGGACTTAGACGAAGAACCATTAGAAGACTTTGAGAAACTGGAGCGTCTTTGTTGTATTTCAGGTGATGAGGACTCTCTTGGTGACATCTTTTTGGGCAATTTAGAACTATTGGAATCTCTTAAGAAGACTCCAGAGCAAAAACCCAAAGGCTTTGTTGACAAACAGGATGACGAAAACAGGACCATATCTTTGGAAGATGGTGATAGAGTACAGCCAGGAAGAGAAGGAGATGTGGTCTCTGAAAGTTTAACACGTAGATCACAAGACTCCAATCATTTGCCAAAGTCTACCTTGTTTCAGCCTCAGTTGAGTTTTACTGATTCTCAGTCTTCTTTTGGAGTTGAGAAGCTTGAGTTTGGTCCAACGTTATCATCGTCAGTTAATGCTGCTGAAAATACTAAGGGTCAAAGGCCACTGCCAACTAAGATGCCAGCTAAGAATGGTTTAATGATGCAGGTAAGAACGATTAAATTTTATTGAATGTAGTTTTAGTACCACGAAATAGCTCATAACATGATGAAATATTTATGTTGACGAAGGAACAATGAACACTGTGTATAGTGGTCAGATTAAACTAAGTACAACTGTAAAGTTAACCCCCTTACGGTTAAACCAATAATGGTCGTTTCTCCTCTGTCCCGTGTTTCCTGTTTGTTTCTTCCAGGTATGTGAAGAGAGACTGCAGTACTCGCTCAGTGAGAACGTGAAGAGGAACGTTCTGTGTGGAGCAACAGTGAGCGAGGCGGTTGTTCTTCGACCGTGGGGTGACCCCACAAATGAAGGCAATACCAAAGTGAGAGAAAAAGAGAGACAAGCCAGTGACCAGTAAGAGGACTACATTTACGAGTTTCTCAGTTTGCCCTTTTCCAGCTTGTGCTCCAAGGCTCTGTTCAGCTTGCCGCTCTGTGCCAGATGTAGTTGGAGTATAAGCAAACGATTTGATATTGGCAAAGGGAGTAATATGCCTCCTGTCATGTTGTTTAACAGTTATTGCTGTTTCTGCTGATGTAATTGATGGGTGGTTAATATGGAGCCCATTCACAGTGAATTGATTTTTCAGAGTGGGATCCCATGGAAACAGACAGAACCGCAGAAACATGGACGCCTGCCATTTCTTTAGTTATACATTTTCAATGTCCTTTTTCCATAGTAAAGAGGAACTCCAACCAACAAGCAATCCATGTGAGGGTATGAATGAGAGCACAGTGGCCACAGGTGCACCTTTCACTGTGATTGGACAGGAGGTCACCCCACCTTTACCTGTGTCAAATCAAGCAATGAAAGGTAATTTTTTTTCTCTCCAAATGATTCTGCCACCTTGGTTCTGCAGATGGTGTGGTCTAGATTACATAGTAGTTTAGTTGCCTTGGTTGCTGCACCGAAGGTCAGTTAAGGGTTTGAACCCTAAAGATGGTGGAAGACTTTATTACTAAATAAATAAATATTATCTCATGGAAATATTTTATGAAATATTCCCAGAAAGTTGTAGTATATAAACTGTGGGCTCCAGTCTCTCAGTGTGGATAATGAGTGGACTACACTTCGTCTCTTTAAGAATCTTCTTTATTAAATACCATTTGATGGCCTTAGTCGGTCCCTTTAATTACTGCTTCAGCTATAAGCCTTTGCTCCACTTTTAAACGATCACTCAGGGTATTTAATTTTAGGGGCTGTCATACAGATTTTAAAAGGATTTTTTTAATGTGATGAGATTTCAGGAGATTTCAAGAATCTGCTAGACTGTGACACTGTCAGCAGAACTCAGAGTACTTGTGTTTTTTAATCTTTCTTGCCGTTGCCTTGCTTTCTCTTACAGCTAAATTAGCACGTCTCTCGCTCCCTCTGCCGCCACTTGCACTGTCTTTCCCCGTCTCTACAAATCCCAAAATCGGATTCTGGGAAGCAGGAGAAAACAGAGAGAGAGGCGGCCGTAGGCGTTGCGCGTCGACCGACCCCGACGATGAGGACGATGAAGAGCAGGAGGACGATGAGGTCGGCAGGATGATCGTTGTCACAGAGACCGACGTCGACAGGAGAGTGGGCTTGCGGAGCTCGCTGAAGTCGCCACGGGACTCAACGGAGAGGGAGAAAGAGAGAGGAAGAAATGTGTCTTTTTTCGATGACGTTACTGTATATCTGTTCGATCAGGTTTGTATTTAGTGCTGAGTGACTGCGCAGGCTGCATGTCTGCCACGGCTGGTGTGTATTACAGCAGTGCCGCTTCTGTTCCAATGCATATTGCTTTCACATTAGTTTTGTTTTCTGTTTGTCCGACAGGAAACTCCAACCAATGAGCTCAGTGCAGGCTCTGAGTCCAGCAGTCCACCCCAGTCTCATCACATATCAACAGCTGCACCAGGAGCTGACGGATCAGGTAGGCACATCATTACCAGCAGCTGATGATCGGTCCTTACTGCTGTACTTCAGCTGTTTTCTATAGTCTTCACAAGCCGTATACATGTACACTGTTTAACGTGTTACTCAAGCACTGCCTGCGTTTTATTCAAAAATCGGTTTAAACAGTTCAGTCGTAAATGAAAGGTGTTTTTGTTTCGCTTTGTGTCAGCTGTGTTTCTTACATTCAGGTTGAGCGGTCTATATTAAGACTTTTTATCATGCCAAGTGGCAGAAAGGTGACGGAGTGGAATTTCACTTTATTACCTACAAATGCTAAAATGTAACTTGGCTTCTGAATTTTTGAAGTTTTCACTAAAGCAGATAAAAGCAATCAAGATACTGTGGATATTTGACATGTTTATTTTAAACCAGAGGAAACACTGATTGTCTTCCAAAGAGTCTGACTGTATTTTTAACTCAGGATCTGCATAGATATTGAACGCAGTGAAAATAGAATATTACAATAAAATTATTTATTCACATAGCATGTTATCAACTGTATCGTTAGCAGCAGTTTAATTCCAAATGCAATTTCAGTTAACTGGTCATGCTTTGCTGTAACGTTAGGAGCAAGTGGCCCTCAGCCCAGGGAAACTGCTGACCTGTCAATCAACCCCAGGTTGTCACCGACCGCCCCCCTGACTCCATCCCGCTTCACTGTCAGCCCCGCCCACGACCCACACCTAGTCTGATGTGCTTTTACTGTTTTTCCTGTTTTAAGACCAGAAGTGAAACCCTTGACATTCTTTAACGTTTAGCTCCTGTCCACCTTCGTTTAAATACGATCATGCCACACTTGGTGTTTAAAAGAAGCTAGCTTGCTTTTGCTGCTTGGTCCTCCATGAAGAGTATCTCCTACTTGTTTTTAACTTTTTTCTGTGTGGCAGTAAGGTACCGCTCTGTGTTTACAAACTTAAAATGGGTTTAAGTGCTGTCGTGTGGGAGTCTCTCATTTTGTGCCCACTCTCTGCATTCTCACACCTGTGTTCTGCAACCATCCACAGGGCTGTTCTTTTGTCATGATGTACTGTACAGATGGCACCATGTTGCAAACAAACAGAAACATCACCCACATGTGTGTGACTACATCTGGGCAAGTAACTCAGTGTGAATACTGGGGGAAAAAAAAACATTCAGCATTTGTATAAAAACAAACATTTGTGAATTTTACATGTGTACATTTTAGCATTTGTTTTATTTTTTAAATTATTCTTAGGATGCATGAAACAATTAATACAAGCTGTTTACAGATTTTGTTTTTATACACAGGTATTTGATTAAATTATTCCACAAGGTCATATTTGTTTATTGACTTGTTTCGTTTGTTGTGGTTGATATTGTTATGCTGGCTGTTCTTATCCATTTGTTACTGAAACTACATGGGACTTTATGCATATATTAATGATATATTTCTTGGCATATTTCTCTTTCCAAAAATAATAAAGCAAAATATTTTTGCAAGCCCATTAAATGCCAGAATATTCTGTCTTGTTTTTTCAGTCTCTATGTATTTTTCTTTGAATTTTCTACTTTTGATGTTTATTTTATTTGGTGTTCGTTTTATGATGCTAAAATTATGTTATTTTAGTTGTGTTTAAGAAAAGAAAATGTAGCTCGGAACAAGAAAAATAATAGGACCATAGGATGCTGTATTTATTATTTATTATTCATTTATTTCCACTCAGTTGGCCACATTATACTAGACTATTCACGTTAAATTATTTTCAAAATCCTATTTAAACTATTTACTATTTAAGAGGGGTTACATGAGCTACTGTATAAACTTGTTGGGAAAAATCATGAAAAACTGTGAAACGTTTATTTAATTGTTTGATGCGAATAAAATGTACTGTCTTCTACTTAGTTGTGCAGAGCTTTCTTCACATGTGAAATGAGCTCCTGATAAGTTATGTGTGAGTTACTGAAGGGAAGAAAACATACATGAAGATTCTAAGTTAGTAGACAAGTGACATTGCAAACATTATAGGATACGCTGATTTACTTCAAAATTACAGGATGAACAGTCTACAATTAAATGCTCTTTACTCCATTATAGACATGCAGACTCATTATATATGAAATATTTATTCATTGTAGATTTATACTAAATATAATGTTTTTGTGATGTAACATTACTAATTTTTACTAAAGAGGGCTGTTTTTTATCAGCTGTTTTGAAAACAATCATACACCACATAATCACCATTGTAAAAATGATGGCAAAAACTGCAGCCTCGAACACCATTTTGGCAGAATCTGAAGTGCAGAACATTAGAGTAGTACAGCTTCCAGTACAGGGAAATTGGTTATTATTGTTGGTTATATTAACTGAACTACGAAGTATAGCCCTGTACTAACTGACCTCCAGTAACTACACTAAATCTCAGCAGGTTCTTCTTGTCTTGCTTGACTTCACATTTGAGGAAAATAAACGTATACGGAGCTATATAGAAAATGTGTCACAGAATTGTATTATGGTAAGAAATTAATTCTTTCAAAAAAAAAGTTGGGGAAAAAATGGTTAAATAGCTGTTACCGAATGATGACCACCAACCCATGCGCAGTCGGAGGACAAACGATGATGCATGACGTAAAACTCATGCGACACAGCGGCTGAACTCGTATGCTTATAAAGGCTGTAGTTTGTGTCTGTTTGGTGTGTGGATTTAAATTTAAGTAATTTAGAGATTTGTTTAACCCGTCGTTTTATCGCAGTATCGCGTTTCCTGAGGAGCGTTTTGTTATTTGAAAGCGACAAAAGTACCAAACCAAAAGGGTAAGTGATGTGAGCATTTGGTCAGAGCCCTACCTCGGTATTGTTAAAATTGATGGTTTTTGAGGACCATTCTGCATCTTACCTTAAGTATACACAAAAGCTGAAAGTGTTGTTTCAAAACGGAATGTGAAAACGTTTGAAAACAATATTGGGCTGGACCTTGGTTTTATAGTTGATGAGTTCATCGTGACATAATCAATTAGTAACTACATAAATCCAATCTGTTGCATCTTTTTTTGTAACTTTTAATGTAGGCAGAACATTTTACAAAGCATCTGCTGTGTAATATGCAACCTGTGTGTAAGTATATTTTAGGCTGCGTGCGTTATATTGTAAATGCAAAATTGCGAACTTGCTTGAACAGATGAGAACAGTGTGTGGCCCCATGCCGTAAGTGCTCGTTTGTTTTTTCAGTCCTTGTAATGTCTGTCCTCACAACCTGTCGTTTTACGAGTTCTCGCATTATGAATGTATTCTGTGCTTGTTTCCCTGTGTCATAGATGTCTTTAGCCGACGAACTTTTAGCGGACTTGGAGGAGGCAGGTGAAGAAGGTGAAGATGGCCTTTACCCGGGTGGTGAGGGTGGAGACAGCGAAGATGAGGCAGGTGAAAGACAAGGTCGCGGTACAGGGTTGGAGGACATCCCTGAGGAAATGGAGCTGGACTACAGTGGAACTGAGTGCGTCACTTCAATTGCAAAACTCCGACACAGCAAGCCTGTAAGTCAATGAAGATTCTCAGTCATCCAGGTGGAACTGTCTGGAAGTTGAGTCGTGTCATCTGGACATCTTTATATAGAATAAATCCAGTTGACATAACTCAACTCAACTTCCCGACAGCATGCCGGTCAATTAACGTAAAGCTGATTATCCCCCCCGTATCACCAACTTGTATATTATTTACAAGATGAATTAACATGTTATTTTTGTTACAGTTTGCTGAGATCATGGAAAAGATTTCTGAGTATGTTGGGAATCAACGCAAGAACACAGATGGTAAATATACATCCTGCTTTTGTTCTGCGTTTTGGCAGCTGAATGTGGTTACAGAAGCTTTGTTTGCTGTGTCCTTTTTTTAGTGTCTACAGTATAGTTGCTTGTTTTCTTTAACTCCAATGCCTGTCCGTTCAGTGTCCGGCCCTGTAGAAGCAGATCCAGAGTACAGGTTAATTGTAGCCGCCAACAATTTGACAGTGGAAATTGACAATGAGCTCAGTAAGTAAAGTCACATTGCTTTACAATTTAACAATTTGTGAAATGTGTGAAAGTGCTATACGTATGTATGTAGCTTGCATAGCTAGTGATAACCTTGTTGCATGTTATTGGATGAATGACTGTTGGTAAAGCCAAAGTAATAGAGGGGAATGTTTAAAATGTTATAATTTCAGTGGCGTTATGTTATAAAATATTTATGCACTTGTGTAAATTTTTCCAGTATGACTATTATGCTGTTAATTGGATGTGGCAAAATTCTTTGACAATTCTCTTGCTTTCCCCCACAGACATAATCCACAAGTTTG
>JABJVR010000106.1:1051098-1090693 GCA_025773905.1 Chitala chitala | reverse complement strand
TTATGCTGTTAATTGGATGTGGCAAAATTCTTTGACAATTCTCTTGCTTTCCCCCACAGACATAATCCACAAGTTTGTTCGGGATAAATATTCAAAACGATTTCCAGAGCTTGAGTCTTTGGTGCCAAACTCTCTCGATTATATTTGCACTGTCAAGGTAAGCTGTTGGTGAGCATAATACTGTTAATCAAACCCTTAATGTGTTTTGTGTAGCTTGCAATAAAGGTTTTGTTTTTACTAGTTTAAAATGAGGATGTTATTCGTAAGAGCTTTATAGATGTGAATCGAGCAAAGGATGTAAACATTGTGACTTTTCACTCTACTTGTAGGACATTGTGTGTGTATTTCTCAGGAACTGGGCAACAACTTGGATAAGTGCAAGAACAACGAGACGCTGCAGCAGATTCTGACGAACGCTACCATCATGGTTGTCAGTGTGACTGCCTCGACTACACAAGGGTGAGACGTGCACAACACAGCCGTTGGGCTCTGCCTGCAGCTTTGCTCTTTTCACACAATCTTTATGCATTGTTGATTATTTTTTTTTTTTTTTTTTATTTTTTTTTTTTTTGTCATTATTTTTTTTCTTCATTACTGCATTTTGTATCTAAAACGTTTGAATGAATGTTTGTTTGCGGCAGGACTTTGCTGACCGACGAAGAGCTTCAGCGACTGGAGGAGGCCTGTGACATGGCCCTGGAGCTGAACCAATCAAAACACAGAATTTATGAGTATGTGGAGTCCAGGATGTCTTTCATTGCCCCTAATCTGTCAATCATCGTTGGGGCTTCCACAGCTGCCAAGATCATGGGTAAGTGAACAGAGGAGGACTGGATAAATGAAAGATTTATGGAGATTATATGAAAATGTTTTTTTTTTTTTCCCCCCCCCCCCCTCTTTTTCTTTTAATTTACAATAGTGTGAACCTGCATAGACTCAGGATGAATTTAGCAGCTTGCAGGGATATGGAAGTTTGTGGCTGTTGTGCTGAAGGAATCAGTCGCACTTTGTCATATAACTGTTTTACTTAATGTTAAAACAATTGTGATCACAGGTTCTGTCCAGGGTTGGCAGCTTAGTGTTGAAAAAATATGTTGCTGTAAACTGTGATTTGCAGCAGATATTAGTCAGAATTAATGTTGACGTGCTGTCCAGGAGGAACAAGAGTGGAACAGACTTGAAGTAGACTGTATGGTATAGACTGGAAGTCAGAATCGGAAACTTCTTTTAATGCAGTAATCCCAATAAAAGAAATTAAGAAGCTGAGTATGAAAACCGCTCATTTTGACAGTGTTTGGAAAAAGGTACCCTTTTAGCAAACACACGTGTGACAAACAAATAATTGTGAGTGTAATTCTTCTCACCTTAAAGCTAGAGCCTACAGTAGCTTTAGTGTTACAAGTGTTGGTTCGTTCTCCACAGGTGTTGCTGGAGGTCTTACCAATTTGTCCAAGATGCCAGCTTGTAACCTGATGCTCCTGGGGGCCCAGCGCAAGACCCTGTCAGGATTCAGTAGCACATCCCTGCTGCCGCACACTGGCTACATCTACCACTGCGATGTAGTGCAGACTCTGCCTCCGGTAAGCTGCCCCTTTGCAGGCTTGTACCTGTCTTTTGCTCAGCCTCATGAGGGCGTACAGTGTTTCATGCTCTGGTCATCACATTGGTGCTGTTGTGTGTTTACGTGTGTTCCACAATGTGAAATGGCAATGAATTGGCACAAACCTCTGCAGGATCTGCGCAGGAAGGCAGCTAGGCTGGTAGCAGCAAAGTGCACGCTGGCTGCTAGGGTGGACAGCTTCCATGAGAGTGCTGATGGCAAGGTAGGGTGGACGAGAAGGCCGTGTGGCACCTGCAGCGTGGGCTGCTGAACAGGCTGTTCCACTGATCTTAACGGAATAGTGCCAATGGCACAATGTAGATGTATACAGTCCAAACTGAGTGACACAGACTGCTTTGTTTTCTGTCTCCTATTCGCTGAATGTGTCCAATTTTGACAGTGAATGAATGGTGAGCGGTAAAGAGGCGATGTCCCGTTTCGATCCTGCATCTGCTGCATGGTGTTCTGTAACATGGTAATTGGCCTGTGAACTGAAGGGCTTTATAAGGGACTGGCTTTTCACCCGGCAGGTCGGGTGTGACCTGAAGGAGGAGATTGAGAGGAAGTTTGATAAGTGGCAGGAGCCGCCTCCTGTGAAGCAGGTGAAGCCCCTGCCTGCTCCTTTGGATGGCCAGCGGAAGAAGCGAGGAGGCAGGAGGTGTGTACCTCCCTCCGCTCCTCTGCTCCGTCTTGTTGTGTTTTGCCTGCCTTCTCACCCTCTTGCTCTGAATTTGCCCTTTGCTCTTAGGTATCGCAAAATGAAAGAGCGACTGGGGCTGACAGAGATCAGGAAACACGCCAACAGGATGACTTTTGCAGAGGTCCGTACACCCAACCCTACATATCTTGATATTTGTAAAGGTTATCTCTGACGCTAGTGATAACAGGCAAGAACATTTTGATGGATGGTTCACACTAAAATGACATTTCTATGCAAGAGTTTAGTGTTAAGATGTTGGTAACATAAGCCTTGTCTTTGTATGCTTATAAAATCGGAAGGTTATGGTTAAATTTTTTTTTTTTTTTTTTTTTTTTTTTTTTTTTTTTTAAGCATGTTTCAAACTTCTGTTAAACCATATAATGGGTGTCCATGCACTGATGCTTGTGTCCCATCCTCCCATCTGCTGCTCTCCTCCCTGTCTCAGATTGAGGACGATGCGTACCAAGAGGACCTGGGCTTCAGTCTTGGCCAGCTAGGAAAGTCGGGCAGTGGGCGGGTCAGACAGGCACAGGTCAACGAAGCCACCAAAGCCAGGATATCCAAAACGCTGCAGGTACCTTTGTCTTCATGTGCCTTCAGCTGGTGTCGCTCGTCTTCTACCCATCTGTCCTTCTTACGTTTTTTGTATTCTGTTTAATACTGTACTGTATTCCATGCAGTGTCTTTGTCTATGTAGTCCTACATTTTTTGTGACGCACCTACGTTCAACTCCAAGGTTGTTGTTTAGGTGCTATATAAATAAAGGTTGATTTTATAAAATGTTTGCTGCAGCGTCTTGTTACAGGCGAAGGTAAATCAGTGCTTTCTGTTGTACAGAAGTGTGTGTGAATGCTTTTACTGTGTCTTTGTATCCAGAGGACCCTACAGAAACAGAGCATGGTGTATGGAGGGAAGTCGACAGTGAGGGACCGATCCTCTGGCACCAGCTCCAGTGTGGCCTTCACCCCTTTGCAGGTACAGGAGAGTCGTCCACACACACACACACACACACACACGGTTCATCGCTGACGCTAGTGCTGTAAACCGAAGTCTGGGAGTGTGAAATGAGCTTATTATTATTATTATTATTATTATTTATTTATTTTTTTTTTTTTCCCCTCTCCCCCCTCATCTCCTCAGGGCCTGGAGATTGTCAATCCACAGGCAGCAGAGAAGAAGGTGGCTGAAGCCAACCAGAAGTATTTTTCCAATATGGCAGAGTTTCTCAAGGTCAAGAGAGAGGGTGAGGGCAAAATGTGATCTTCCAATGACAGACTGTGAATGTCAGGCTCTATCCTAGAAGACAGGACAGAACTCTGGACTCTCCATTGCAAAAAAATTTTTTTTTTTAACTTGCGTTTTTCATAATGTAGTAAAGCATGTTTGTGGTTTTTTTTTTTTCTCTCGCCCTTTGGAGTCTGTATAGTTTCCTTTATTGCCCACTACAGGGTGCATCCAGGTTGTCGGGGCTTCAAAGGTGTATGTTGAGTAATCAAAATTTAAGTTCTAGGGACAGAAGCTAAACCAAACAAAGCCGTGTTTCCCTGTTGTATGGAAAACCAGTGAGGTGATGTATAGTAGTTTGTGTGAATTATGGTTTGCTTATACTCCAATGTCCATGTCAACTTGCCACAGTTTGGATGTTTTACGGTGTCCTTTTACTACTGAGGATTAAACTTTGCAAGTTGTTCTTAAAGCCTCGTAAATGTTGCAGTGTGACTTTAAGGGTACAGAAAACAATGTCAGTCTGACATCTTTTGAAATAATTTTCATTTGCATACACTACAGGAAGTGCAACAAAGACATACCAAGGGCAGCTGCAAAAGGGTTCACTGGAATATTGCATATAAATCGTACTTTAAACCTCTTATAAACAAGATTCACCATCTTGCATTGTGGTTTTGGCAATAAAGGAGTCCCTATTTATCAAAATATAAAGAATCCACATAATGGTTGAAACAATCCTACACATACGTGCAGTTAACATTTGAAAAGAACTGTTTTTTTTTTTTTTAGAAAATGAGTAATTTTATTAATATTTAATCTTTTCAGTTTATCTCCACTAATTTACCCTGCTGTCCTGACAACAAGGAAAGCGTATGTGGAAAACGCGCGTACAGCACAAACGTGCACCAGCGTGGCTCTCCAACATCCTCACGCCGACCTTAGGCTCAAACGGTTCCAAGCCATACTGAAGATCTGCTGCCATGTTACAGTAGAACATCTGGGAACTGTAGATGAACACATCACACTCCAAAAGGTGTGTAAAAAAAAAAAATATATATATATCACATGAGGAAAAAAAAAAATTCAGGAAAAAAATGTCAGACAGAAAAACCTTTTAAGTAATGTATAAAACCACAATGTTCCAGGAGAAGGGTACACCACAGAGTGCAGTGTGACAGCCCCCACCCAACACAGCCATTGTGCAAATTATACAGGTACCTGCCTTCTACGAGTCTGAATAATTTATGGACCAATTTCTAGTCAGCAGCTGAATTTTAATCTGAAAACCTCAGGCGATGTTAAACCCATTGTTTGGACAGAACATTAACTATTCAAGTTCAAGGAGACGCAGCCAAGTCATTCCTAAAATGCGACCCATCTGCCGTTGCTGTGGATGAAGAGGGCAGGCAGTGAGCTGGGACTGGCCTGGACACAGGCCCAGATCAAGGCTCTTCCCACAGACCAGATCAGTTCATTTAAGTACAGTACAAGAACTAGCTACGCTTGTCACTTCACTCTCCCTGCCCAAAGAGAACATATGTTGCATAGCAGATTGAAATGCCTGTCAGTTTATGTAGTAATACTGACCCTGGGGGAGGTCATAACCATATTGGAGTGGGAGGCCCTCCTAACGATGAGCGAGGTGCCAGAGGATAAGAATCAGAACGATCATCAGCCTGGTCCCATTTCACAGTCGTCGTGACTCGGCGCTAGCTGCCGTCGCAGAATCTGGATGAGCTAGATTGAAGTACCACTGACACTTAAAACATGTTACGTTCTGCCATTAAGGCAATAATGACTTTCAATTTAAAATGTACAAGGGGAAGAATTCAAGGTAAAAGGAAAGGTCAGTTCCAAAGGCATGTGCATCAGCAGGCGTTTTCCCTCCCAAAAATAAATCAGCCATGTCCACATCCTCCCTGTATGCTCGCTGAGGTCAGTGAAGGAATGTGGAACTTCTCGTGCCCTCGCCACCGCCTCTTCTCCGTAAGCCCTACTGCAGGTCCCGGTCTTCCAGATACCGGTACTCGAACGTGAATCCCTCCTTCTTTCTCTGTCCCCACTTCTCATAGTCAAAGTAAATATACGTGCCCTAGAAAACAGAAGAGAGGCACTTCATTGGCAGCGTTCACACAGTAAGATGAAGACGCAAGCACCTCTTTTTCATAAGGGGGGGGTTAAAAATAAAACACCAGTACTCACAGAAAATCAAAACAGACTAAGTGTTTCTATGAGCTGTAACCATGGTGAGATGGGTTTACCTGCTCAAATTCATCTGTGATGGTTTTGGGCTCTTCATGCCTCTGGAACCACATCATGTACTTGGTGTGGAATCGCCAAGACTGCTTTTTCAGTGCCTTGGCTGCCAGGTACTGGGCCTTGGTGCCCTGTGTAGAGGACAATTGGTACCATGAGTGATGTCTGTAGGCTACAGGTGCAAACTGTACAAACTTCTTTTCACTGACAACTGAATGTCATTGGTTGGTGATTTAACTAATCAACTGAAAAAATCTAGAATCATGCATATAACTCAATGAAATCAAAAACAGTGATGCTTTATTTCCTACTATTAGACTTTTATTCAATTCCTGCAACCAGTAAAAATTTTATCTGTGCCATTTTTAACATTTCCAAGTTGGTGAGAAAGTTTGAAAGGGAGAAAAAAAAAAAAAAAAAAAAAAATTGTTTACCATCCCATCACACCAGCAGTGCGGAACACCTGTTCTGAAGGCATGAACGTCTCGGGTGTGCACAAAACGTCTCGCAAAATTTGCTACTCATGCGACAGTACACTGTTTACTTCCAACACTGAGGTGGATTTACATACAGGAGTGGCGGAATATCACTTTTTATCCACTTCACTTTCTACATCATTTACCCGAGATCAGTAGTTTTGTTACAGCAAAAACAATCTATTTTTGTCATCTTTATTTCCCTGGTCATCGGCCATCTCGTATCCACTCACTGGCAGTGGCTACAACAGCCCCCTCCTTACGTGTTAACATTTAATGCAGTTTTACAGTTCGCTATGGACAAAAGGGTCGGCTATCCTTTCACCTTCAGAGCTTCTAGATGTTTATTACCAATGTGGTATTGCATTGAAGATGTACAATACAAACTTACATGCCGCATTGCACAGGTTACATGTTACCACGTGCTTATGTCCATGAAAGCAGACTCCTACTGCTTCATTATCAGTTTTTTTCCCCTCCATGTGTGTGTTTTATCAGTTTACAACTAACAGGTACAACTCAAACATTATGACAAAAGTAAAACTGCTGCTTCAAGTAGCTACTGTTAAAGTCAATTTTTTTTAACCAATAGAAGCAGATGAACAACTTATTTGGTGGATAATGGTTAATAGGTTAACTAGTGACATCTATAAGGCAGACTCCCCACGGTTACCTCTAAGTAGTAGAATATGAAGAAGAGAGTCTCGGTGGAAAGTCTCTGGTAGAACTCCACTGAGTCTGAGTGAGGAGGAGGCACCTGGTGGTGGAAAGGAAGCGTGGGGCACGGATTCCTCATTAGGTACTGCCTGCAAGGGAGCAAAACACATCAGGCTGCGTATCGTATATGGGAACAAAGGATGGAGTCCAGGGCGCAGCCAGATGCGCAGTACCTGATTCTCTCTGAGTCAGATGGGTGGGGCATGTGCGTCCAAGCTGACTCCTGCATGGCCTGCTGGTAGAGCTGCTCTTTGGAGAGGGGCACAGGCCCCAGGGGGCAAACGCCAAGGGAAGGAGGGATGTTGACCTCAGACAGAGACGGCTGAGTTGCTGTTGGCAACCCAGATGGGACAGCTGACCCTGAGAAGATGTCTGCAGAAAGAGCAAAGGCAGCTCAGCCCAAACTCCATACAGGCCTAATTGTTCTTCAAGGCCAGCTTTTCCTGACTTCATTTTTAGAGGCATCGATTTCATGAAACAGAATTGCTTCATACTTCAGTTTGGCTCTGCTCCTTGCTTTTCTTTGCAAGCGTGTGGCACAGTAGTGCATTAGTTCTCACCTCTGTTTGGGAGGTGCAGAGTGGGAATCTCCGTGTCCAGTCCTGAAACCAGCGCTGCTCGCTCTGCCATGGACTTCAAGGAGCTTAAGGGTTCAGGTGCCTGGCAGGGGCGACACCAGGGAAGTCAGCCCACAAGAGCTGAGGCTGTGTCTGCCTTCCTGCCCTCTCCCTACCACTACTCCTTGAGGTACTCAAACTTCACCCCTGCCCCTTCACTCCATAATCACCCACCTTTGGCCTTACCTAGAACCTACAGAGCTGTTTATAACCGTTGTCTCCTTAAAGCAATAACGAACAAAGTAACAGCCTCAGAGTCCAATAACGAAATGCATGAAAAGCACTGCTGGTCTGTTAGACTCATATAGAGAAAACAGCAAACACCGGTAAGTGGATTTTTTCAAAGTGATGTTGCATAACATCAACTACAGTGCAACACACAAGTGCCTCCTGTATTACAGCTCACACCTTTCACTGCTGTCATGTGCACCACGACGCATTATCACGACATCCTGCCACTCAACACTGCAGGTCCAATGCTGCTCACCTAGCTGAGACCCCCCTCCCCACCCACACCTCATCAGTACCTGACAAAGATCTGTAGTGAGCACAAGGATAGAGCTGATAGGTTTTTTTTTTTTAACACACACGAGTCTCCCAATTTGATTCCCAGCCCAGCCACCAGGTGTGTCCTTGAGCAAGACACTCAAACACCAGCCCCCCAGGTGCTACATGTGGCTGCCCATTGCTCCCCCCAGGGGATGGGTCAAATGCTGAGAAGTAATTTCCCTATGATATTAATAAAGTACTATAAAAGTTTAAAATAAATTCAGCCCAAAACACCGTTGTTTGTCCTTAAAATGCAGTTACAATATTAAGAGTTCTGTTTAGCATCACCTTCTTCTGGCTGCTCTTCTATGCCATTGTTTATACTATGGACCAACCCAATTCTACAGGTCTGGTAAACTGTTCAAAACGCCAGATGTTAAGCCATTAGCATCAGACTCCCTGGGCACTCAACATTACACTGTACAGTATAGTGAGTCAGGGGACTGAAGCTGCTACTTCTGCTGACTGCACAAGTTATGAATGTGCCTGTGGAGGGAGGGCAAACACACTACTTTCACAACCTTCATTTGCGTTACACATTCAGAGCAATGAATGGAACCAATTCTTACACAAACCTTCTGCTGGTGCAAGCATGCGTGCCTGAAGGCATCGTAGCTCTCACGCTACAGAAGTAAGCTGGTATATTGTAGAAGATGCTGAAAGTACGCACTGCAGACAAGCAAATCCGATCTGGAAAGTCCAAATGAGCGACCTGCAGGTTCTGGTACAGATTTACCAGACACCTGCGTTTTCATACCCCTCATCTCTTGCCCTTACACCCTCTGTGCCTGGCCAATCCCCCTCTTCTCTCACCTTGATGCCCTCTGAACACTGCGGGTAGGAGTGAGGCCCATTAAGCAAACTGCTGCCTCCAGGCTTGCTTTCACTGTAGGATGGAGAGGGGGAGCTGGGGGGCAGATTCATGGAGTCCAAAAGGCTGGAGCTGCTGTCTTTACTGAGGGAAGGAAGGAGATAGCAGCAGTTATGGAGGAGAGGCATCTGAAAAAAGTAAAATAATGCCTCACAGTAGAACACTTACGCTGGATTGGCTGAAGAGCTCAAAGATGAGGGTTGAGTCCCCTGTGATTGGCTGGCACTTGTAAGGGTGGAATCTGAAATGTTATCGGCTACAATGGCGCTATAACCTGTCACAGAATATACATAATATATATAAAATTAAATGTGACAAAAGAAAAAAAAAAAATTCATGCCTCAAGGGCATGTTGTAAAACTTCTTAAAATGAGTTAGTGAATGAGTTAGGAGCACTCACTTGTACTGCCGTTCTGTTTCTGCCCACTGGGCGGTCTGACACCACCTCCTGTTCCACTTGATCCTGTGTTCCCCACACTGCCGACAGTCACTACCACAGAACTTCCTGGGGCTGTACCAACTGGACTCAGGGACACCTGAGCTGGGCCTGGGATGACGGCCTGTGTGCCAAGGCTTAAAATGCCACTGCTGGCACCAGAGCACAGCAAACCCGTAGAAGCCCCACTTCCATTGGTACTGCCTGCAGAAGAGCCCCCGCTAGACACAGAGCCACCAGCCTGCCCACTCCCCCCCCCTCCAGAAGCAGCGGCCTGGGCGTACGGCGCAGAGGTGGAGCTGGACAGCAGGCTGGCCACCGTATTAAGGGCTGCTGGTTTCCCTTGTGGGCCTAAGCCAGGCACTTGGTTTGCACCGTTTGGCCCCGATACACCCCCTTTGCCCAGGCCCAGTCCCAGGCCAAGCCCCAGGCCACAGGCTGCGCTAGGCCCAGAGGGGGCCTGTGCATGGGAGTTTTGAGTGCTTGAGCCAGAGCAGCTGGAACTGGGAGGAGAGGGGGCAACAGAAGGGGGGAGCTGACCATGGTTTGATGAGATTGAGCTGCTCACTTGGCCTCCAGGAAGACAGTGTTTAGCTTGAGATGACGGCTGCTGCACTGCCGAGCTGAAGCTGCCAGCGCCGTGTGCGTTTCCTCCAGTGCCGCTCAAAACACCGCCGCCACCCGCAACCGTCGATGAAGAGGACGAGGTCCCAGAAGAGGAAGAAGAGGATAGCGACGAGGGATTGCCATTCTTCACAGGTGACTGGAAAGATGGAAAGCGAGGTCATGCCAGCGCAGAGAGTGTCAAAATCACAGAAGGGCATAAAGTCAGCTAAAGGAAAAATCCTAGGAAAACTGCGTAATTAAGCATCAGTTCTTTGGTGAATTAAACACACTTCCCTACTGCCAAGTCAACACCAACACAAAAATACACACTCCGTACAACAGATGTAAAGTTAAAGGGAGATGACAAACATCCGACTCATCACTGAACACAACTAAGTACAGATGGGATGTGCAGTAATTACAGTCACTCAGTCGCCTACCTGGCTGACTTCACTATCTGTGGAGCGCCCCCGTTTCTTATCATCTTCTGAGTTGTCCTGAAACACACACTGCCACAATATAAACCCTGGAGCCTTCCTAAAGGACACTGACCATGTGCATTAGTTCATCCAAATGTAAACAAACAGTACAGCTGCTTATGCTACACGCTTTCTTACGTTGCTAATTTTATGCTACAGACTAACCACATTACATTTTCCTCTTTCATTGAAAAACCTAAACAGAAGACAGGGGTTTCATTTAAGGTACTACAATGAATCAAAGGACCAAAAAGTCAAAGTGACACAGATCTGCCTCACTCAAGAAACTCATTGCAGCACTAAGGATGGGATTGCACAAAAGAAAGGCAAACAACCCTGGGTCACTTACCACCATGCAAGCAGCTGGAGATGGAGGTATTGGTGAGGAGGAAGTGGTGGAGGTAGGGGTACTACTAGAGTGGAGGAAGATCTCGTCCTCCATGTTGGAGTGTCCAGGCGGAGAGGTAGCCACCACAGACGCTGCTGTCGGGTAACAAAGGAAAACCCAACGACTTGAGGTTAAAACATTAAAGGTAGGAAGACAAAATACAAACAAGACAAAGGATACGACCCCTTCTATGTTCTAAAATGGCTCTTATTTAAATCCCACCCACCACACACTTACAGATATCATCAAGGTCCAGGTCATCGTAAAGAAACACATTCTCCTCAAAGTCGGGGTCCTGCGAAGAGTCCAGGTAATACTCGACGTCGTCCTTGATCTTGCGTATGGCTTCTACCTGCACGGAGTCGTTGTCCAGCATGCGCAGGATGGTCTCCAGCATTCTGATGTGGTGCCTGTGCTTTTCAATGAAGTTCTTCAGCTCCTCGATACGGTCCTGTTTCTGCTGGGAAAAGAGCAGCTGGGGGTCAACACTGGAAAAAGCAGGACTTTGGACAGCTGGTTTACGTCAGTGCTCATATGAAACCTCAGACCAAGTGCATGGATGCTGACAGAGGGGAACTCGCCTCTTTGTCGCCTTTCTTCTTACGAGTTTGGACAGACAGAGACTCCACTTCGCTCTCAAACTGGTCCACTTGCATGTTTAAAGTGTCTATCGTATTCTGCCGCACAGAAGGATCGCAATGACACGGGAATTCCATCACTCAGCGATTTCACTAATATTAAATATAACAACAAAACATAAGTGAAATACCCACTGTTAGCCACTGCCCAACTTCCTCCTTTTCTTTCTGTGCAGGATCCACCTTCTGTGCAAGACCCAGACCTTCCTTAGAGTAGGCCTTAGTCTTGGTCTCTCGCTCCACGATTTTGAACCGTTCCATTTGCTTTAACAAGGAAAAAAGTGACACTCCAACAACACTAGGAGCACATGTCTGAATATCAGGCTTTCTGCAAACCTAACGTGTATTAGACAGCCGATAAGTGTTACAAGGCAGCATATGTTTAAATTTTCATATAAAATGCTTGAATTTGAAACTTTATTATTGGGCGGCTCAACTTTGTGCAGCAACTTTCTATTTTTCTACAACAAATACTCCATCGTGGATAAATATGGAAAATGAATCATTACAGCTGCCATTACAGTTATACCTCTACGCCGCACAAATTCAGCCGCTTTTAAAACGCACTCAAAACCCATACCTTAGGAACACTATTTCTGTTTGGCACCAAGCTCATACTTTTATAAATGAACCTCTTGGACTCTCCTGTTTCTCACCAATTTGGGGCAATATGGCTTTTAAACCGGGAGGGGCTGATAAGGGATTTAAATTTTGGTCTAACAAGGAACTGAGTAAAATACAGGATTTGTACAGTGAAAATGTCTTAATGTCTTTTGAGCAATTGGCAGATATGTACTCTCTTCCTAGGACTCATTTTTTTAAATATTTACAAATCCGTAGTTTTATACATTCGCAGATCACATCTATCTCTGAACCCCCAGTGTCATCCATTAAACATCTCACCGTAAATCATTTGTATAGCAAAGGTCGGTTATCTACATTTTATAAAATAATCCTTGCAGGTTCTAAGACTAATTCCCTCTCATACGTCTCTGCATGGAACTTGCAGACTGATATCTCAGCAGAAGCTTGGGTGGAGACATGACAACTGTACTAAATGTGTTGGAGCTGTTGGTATCTGTTTCACTGTATGTGGGAATGTGAAAATGTTCAAAAATTCTGGAAAAATGTCCTCCATTTGGTTTCAACTCTTGCAAGGTGTGATGTTGCTGTGGATGTTAGATTGTGTATTCTGCATATTTTCCCTGATGGTTTCTCAGTGAGGGCTCATACAATTCAGCCTGTTACAAGCTAAGCAAGTTAATGCTTTGAAGTGGAAGGACATTCATGGATCCACTCTGGATCACTGGTTTACAGAGAACTGGAAAAATTGACCTATCTGGCAAAAGGAAAACTGGAGAACTTCTACAGAATTTGGTCACCCTTCCTGCAATTTCTGATTGACTTGCCTACATAAATGTGGTTCTGATTGACTTGCCTACATAAATATGTCGCACATTGTTGTCGGGGCTCCTTAGAGTTGCCGAGTGTGCGGCAGGGGTGGGAGGGTTGGGGGGAGGTTTTTGTATTGTTGTGTTATTTTTTGTAAAAAACACAAAAATTCAATAAAAATATTTCTGAAAAAAAATGCTTGAATTTGAATGGGGAGGGGGTGGAGTAGGAACGTCTAGTCTTACCGTCTCAATAAGTTTTCGATTCTCCACTAGCTGCCTTTTGTCTTTGATCTCATTGGACGCCACCCATGTTTTAATCTGGTCTCGTAACCTCTGCGAGATGTAAATTTCGAAACATTAAAAGTAGACATAATTTACCCAAAAAGTTCCATGTACAGAATTGGACACAGCTCTGTGTTTTAAATACGGAACAGTGAAAATCTATAGCAACAAAGACGGACAGGCAGAATCCAACCTGCAATTTTTTAATCTCTTTCTTGAGATCTGCTTCGTACTTTTCCTTTTGGTTAGCATTGGCTGCATTATGAAGCTACGGAATAAAAACAATCACTGAGGTTCACACAACAGACTCAGAATGACAGGATGCACGAGGTTCCAATGTGAAAAATCCTCACCTTTTGCCAAATGTCTTCAAACTGTTCTACTCCTTCTGATACCTTCTTCAAACATCGATCTATTTCACCTGAGTGGACAGCGGCACTACATGCATTATGTGGAAACCACCAAGGTGTTTCCAGCAATCAGCTCACCTTATTTAGATATACCTTTGAAGGGCACGCAACAAAAAAAATCCACAGTTCGTTCTTTTGTTCTTGTAAAAAAATAACTACCAGCATACACCCATCATCCTGCATTAGTCCAGATTGTTTAACCAGCATTTTTTTTAAATCAGCAGACAGATTAAGAATGGTTTACCTTGTAGTTTCCTCTTGTCTGCCATGACGCTGTGACTATGATGTTGTCTTCATACCTTCTGTGAGTGTTTGAGGAGGTGGTCTGCTCTGTGCCCGTTTGCTATATCAGTGTACCGAGGGTGAACAGAGCTGAAGAGCAGGAGTTCAGTGAATTCACATGCAACACCAATGACATGACTATCACCTGGTACTCCTCAAGAAATCACCAGCAGAACGACCACTGGCAGTATAACACTGTGATCAACAGACTGTACACACTCAACTTGTAAAGACTGTACATACAGGAGTATCACTCAGACCTTCCAACATAGTAATCTACAGTTAACCGTGCAAAAAACCCTGACAAAATAATATAATCCGTCTGTAAAAACGTCTGACATGCCAGCATAACTCTCAATTAATATACCACTAAATAACAACTGCGAGAACGTAACTGGGGTCCCATTTAAGTGCTTTCAAATAAATAACGGACACAATCCCCATCTCGCTGTCATTTCCCAATACAGTAATTTATACAAATAGGACAAAACAACATATTGCACTTTTCACGAAAGCAAAAACAGACGTGCATCGCAGATCTATCGATTCAGTTATCACTAAGTTCAGTACCGGTGATGCACCGCGAACAGTGACACAGGAGAAGTGTACAGGCTCCCGTTTAAGAAGACCCTTGTTACCAACTTACACTTTTCATCCTCACCTGTAACTACTCGCCGAAGGAAGCGACAGGACAGATGGACGTTTACCTAAGGTAGCTAATAGCTAAAAAGTAGCTTATTAGCAAGCTATCTAACTACAGATATAAATAGGGAAATTGGCTTTTATTCTGCTAAAATGAAGTCGTTATTGCTTTTATCATAATGTATATTTTTCTGACTGTGATTTGTCTTTGCGTAATATTATCCTAAACACCCTAGCACGTTTGGGGTCTATTTTTAACAATTTGCATTCGCTAAACAATCAGCCTGCACGTCAAAGATGGTCGCCAAGTGCTCCCCCCAACCAGCGTTTCACGGATATCCTAACAACCCGCCCCTCTTTTTCACTATTGGACAGCGGCTGTCATTGTCCAGCTACCATTTGTCTAGACTATCCGTCACTCAGAGCTTGTGGAATTAGTGCTTCCGTGCAAAAATCTCAGTGATTGGTTTAAATTATTCAGCGAAAGGTAATTTTCAGAGAGATTATTTTAGAACGGGTGTGGTAGAATTAGGGAAACGTGTGTACATTGATTTGCTACTTTTCTAGTTAAACATTTCTCGCAGTTAGGTTTGGATAACGTTAAGCTTTTGTTTCCTCTCACCTTTCCTCATTTGTCTTTTTTCTTACCATCATGCTCATTAATTAATCGTTTTGTTCACACGTTTTCTGTATTGTGCAGAAAGACTATGTCGGAACACAAATCTCGTTCATTAATGTCCAGGGCAAAGATGGCTCTTTCCAACCATCCTTCACAGAGGGCATTGTGGTAGTTGTTAATAACCTTTACCAGTGCTCATCTTGATGGTCTGAATTGGTACATAAAATATTATCAATCTTCAGTTCATAACAGGGATCTTTTGATGTAACTGATACTTCATGCTCTGCAGTGCAGATTACTAAAGGAGGGATGAAATGGCAAAAATGAAGTTTTCTCGAGAATTCCATAGCATATTTCATACTAAATATTGCAAAAGTGTACCAGCAGCAAGTATCAAAGTGAATCACATTGAACAGTGCATAGGATCAAAGGTAGGCAAATCCTGCACTTCCTGTGTGGATGACCATTCTCACCCCTGCCACAAACTGTTCAGCCTACTGCTGTCCAGAAGGATCTGCAGGATCCAGTCCAGGGCTACCAGACTCTGTAAAGGCTTCTTCCCAAGTACAGACAGACTCCTGAACATCTTGTTGACCCCCCTACATGCACCATCAAGGTCTAGCCCTCACACCCCCATCTTTTCCATTTACCCTAGTTGGACTCTCACCCTTTAGATCCTGTATCCAAACTTCCACACTTCATGCACAGCCACTATCCTGCACTGTCACTCTTCCAGCTAGTAACAGGTGCAATACCATCACCATTTTTAAAGTGTCTGTTTTTTTTATTGCGTTGTAATGTTTGCACTGACTAATGCAGGGATAGTCAATCACGGTCCTTGAGGGCTGCAGTGTTTTTTCCCAACAATTTCATTCATTCAATTTGACCATTATCTTGATTAAATATCAATTATGTCATTGTTTCTTTTAGTTATTCCTGATCATTTGCATCTGTCTGTCCTTAATTGTCTTAATTTATTGACAGACAATAAAAGTTACAATGAAGAAAGATAAAAATATATACCACACATTAAAATGTCCCTCTAACTGCAGAATCTGAGCAGAAAATGCATGGATAATTCAGCATGGAGTTTAATTCAATCCACTAATCATTAATTGTGCTTAAATTGTAATCATAATGAACAGCACAATCATCTGTCAGTGACAAAAAAGGCTTAATCCAGAGGTAATTTAAGTGATTAACATGAAATTGATTAAAAGATCAAAAATATACCATGACTGTTAAAAAATATCAAGTAACATTAAAAAAAAAACTGAGAATTTCTGAACTGTACAGTAACTATACAAAAAAGTCAACAATCTTTATTTCAGATTAAGGGTCAAATAAAAGCAAAAATTGGTTGAAACAGAAACCGGCACCCACTGCAGTCCTCCAGGACCGTGACTGAAGATCCCTGGTCTATTGTCTCTGCATCCATCTGAGGCCTATAGCCCATCCCAGGAAGCACATGGTCCAGAGCTGGGGACCAACCCACTGCGGGGCACGCACACGCACACACAATTTGCAAACACCAATGAACTGAACCCTCGTGTCTTTGGACCATGGGCGGAAACCGGAGAACCCGGAAACAACCCACCAAGCACAGGGAGAACACGCAAACTCCATGCACACTGACCCAAGGCAAGATTCGAGCCCCAGGCCCGGAGGTGCGACGCAACAGCACTAACCGCCACGCCACCGTGCCGCCATTGTCTCTGAAATTGCCATTTGTCTTTCCCCACCATAGCGGGTGCAGGAGGAACATTATTCCACCTCTCTGTGTAGTTAAACATGACCAGAATGATAAACCTCTACTTTTCTTGGAATATAAATTGCCATTATTCACACCTGCACTCCACATTGCTGTTCACTTGTACTTAATGGTCTTCAAAGAAAACAGAGTAATTGTCATAGATTAATTATCACAGTAGAGTTCTTGTTTTTTGGTAAAAACACACTTTTTTTGTCAAAGGCATTAACCAAAATGTTTAAATGCAGCACTCTGCCTTTCACGTTAGCCGCTACAACACATTTGAGTTTGTCCCGTCTGTGTTATACAACATTCTTGTGTTAATTGCAGATCAGATGAACTTACAGTATCATTTTGTAGTGTAACCCAGATAAGAGACTGACTAAAACACCATCCTTAGTACTAACAGAAACTGCGTTCCTAGGAATTTGCACAAATCCTGAACCACCTTAATCTTCACATTTAGTAAGCACTGCCTGACACAAAAAAATTATAACAATGCATTAACATTGTCTTATAGCAAACCTCTACAAATTCCAAGCTGTAATTCACTTCTTCACTTTGTATAAATACCAGACATACCTCCAAATCTCTTCTTGTTTTGTGTAATACATTCTCAGTGCTCACGTCAACACAAAGATAATTAAAGGACAGAATGTAAAAGTCACTTATCACAGTGACTGGTCTCTATTTATTTATTTATTACAAATCATAAAACCAGAAATTGAACAAAGCATGAGAGCTGCCATAAATACCATTTCAACACAAAATAATGTTATAAACTTGTACTATCAACTTTCTAAAGTTATACATTCATACAAAATATAATTTTCAAGGAACTTCAAAACATCACTGTGGAAGATACTAATGCTTCTTGCTTAGCTGTGAAATGAAGCCTGCGATTCACCAATAACCTACCTGATATACTAATACACATTTAGCATTAACAACTGAGTTTACTTCAGTATAAGAAGGTCCTACAACGTACTGGCATTATGTGCATTTGGTAAATGGGAGAGTGTCGCTGGGCCTGGAAATCCACCGAACTGGGATTCAGTCAGCAGAGAGAGGTCTCCGTCTGACTGCCGACATACAGAAGGAGGAGGAAAAATTTGTAGTAAAAAAGTTGTTTGCAGCAAAACCAGTCATTTAATTTGTTGCTCTACTGTGTCACGTCGTGCATTTTTGCAAAATACCCAACATCAAAGAAAACAACGACTGGAATCCGCTGCATTTTCAGCCATAATGAAGGTCAACATAAACCCTCCAAACTAGACGTTCATGTTTCGTTATACGAGGCTGTTTAGGGAGTAATATTCAGGGGCGTGTAACTCACCACCTGTTAGCATTTCTATTCATCCTCACCTGTATCTCCCTCTCCCTTTCCTTGGGAACACGATGTCTTTTCTTCTTAGAACCAACAGTGGACTGGACAGGAATAGAGGGTGAAGAGCCAGGCAAACCGTTTGTCCTGTCATCTTCTCCCCCAGGAGTAGATTCCAAATGGGCACCTGCCTCATCCTGTACAAACCACACCACTGTTTCCTCCTCCTGGAGAATACTGAAATTCACATCTGTAACTCATCAGACAGCCTGGCCTTGTCTGTTACATCTAGATTCTCACCTCAAGGAGTATAGTAAGATGGGCGTTTCTATAATCATCTCCATAAGAACTGAGGGTCTTCATCAAAAATCTACAAGAAAGAGTACAGTTACTGAATCTTTGGAAATTACAGCAAAAAATAGACAATAAAGTAAAGCTAAAAAGTTCTTTTTAGGCAGTTTTTAAACAATTTTACATTTTAAAAAATGCACCACCTTCTTTCTTTCTTCAAGCGACGCGTTAGTCTGTGGACCTGGTGAAGACGCCCAAGTATTCGCTCATTCACCTTGGCAGAGAGATTTTGAAAGTATTAACATACAGTTGGGTTTACCAGGCAGCTAGTATTTCATACCAAATTTCAATATTCATCTAAAAGGTATTAAACTTGCTAATTTATGTAATTATCTTCTTAAAGATTCCCCCCAAACTCACCTGCTCGATCTCTTTGCACCTCTTGCTCAGTGCCAGATACTTCCTTTTCTCTCGTTCTCGCCTTTCCTCCTCTTCTTCCTCATCTTCCTCCTCTTCCTCTTGCCCAGGTCCTGAACCCTGGCCCCCACCGTCCAGCAGCTCATTTCCTCCTGGACCCAACTCCACCCCCCCTGGTTCCAGTTCTGCTTCCAGAATGTGTTCTCCAAAAAGAGGGGGGAGGGCAAGGCCAGAGAAATCTTCCATCATCTAAAAGTAAGAAATACAGAAAAACACTGGAGTCTCATATGGAAAACAAAACCATGTTTGTGTAAAAAAAAAAAAAAACACTGTACTAAGAAAAACTGAACTTTATTGTCCCTTGGCCTTCAGGATTGTAGCTAGTGGACTTCAGGAGACCCAAGATTCCTGTCAATCCTCTCTCTACACAGGGAAGAAAGTAGAGGCTGTCTCGGAATATAACTATCTGGGAGTCCACTTGGACAATAAACCGGACTAGACAATTAACTTTAAAGCAGTTTACAAAAAAGGCCAAAGCTGGCTTCACTTCCTGTGAAGGCTTAGGTCTTTCAGTGTCTGCAGCACCATGCTGTGGATGTTCTCTGAATCTGTGGTAGCTAGTGCAATCTCCTATGCTGTGGTCTGCTGGGGCAGCAGCATGAAGGTGGCAGACACTAACAGAATAAACTAATTAATTAAGAGGGTTGGCTCTGTTCTGGAAGTGGTGCTGGACCCTCTACATGTTGTAGATGAGAGGAGGATGTTGACCAAATTCTATCCTGGACAATACCTCCCATCCACTCCACAGTGCGCTGACCGAACAGAGGAGCATGTACAGCCAGAGACTAATCACCACCAGATGCTCCACAGAACCCCACCGAAGATCCTTTCTTCCAGTGGCAATTAAACTGGTCAACTCCTCTCCCTACTGCAAAGGGGACCGTTGCTGAACATGGAGAATTGTTTTTTTCATATCGCTAAACACATGCGCGCGCGCGCGCACACACACACACACACACACACACACACACACTACATTGTTTACTGTATTGTTGTGATTCTCTCTTTGTGTCTTTCTTTTCATTCTTTTGTCGCGTGGAGTGTAAGCAAGCAAATCAATTTCCCCATGGGATCAATAAAGTTCTTTGAATTGAACTGAATTGAGAGGAAATTTTATGCAGACACACGTCGAATCTGTACATTTACGTATAATAAATATGATAGCACAATAAGTGCAAGTCATTTACACACAAATATTAATCTGGTCTGTTTTAGTACAACGACTTACTCGACATGAAAATTTACAACACATATTATGGCACACTTAGCTTATTTTATTGTTTGACAGTAAAAACACAATTTTCAGACGTTACCAAATATAATTTAAATATGATCATTACCTTAACGTCGGTATTAAAATTTAACCGCTCCAATTCACAAGAATATTGCTGTAACATTCAAAACGTCATATTGTCCGCAGTACTAACATCAAACCGTATGTGTCGTTTTTACCTTCAAAACACTTCAAAAAGGCGCTTTGATTGTGCGTCACAATTTACCGTAAAATATGGTGAAATGCGCAACTTTCTGATTAAATAATCTTGTCACCTTAATCAACCTTAATGCATACCTTTAAGACCCCTTACTTGACTTATTCAACCGTGAACAATACGTATATTTTTTCTTATTTTTCCCTACATATTTTTTTTTCCTAAAATAGTGACAAGTGTTGTGATCTAGTTGTGACGAGGTCAAATGTTGGTAAAACTACACCTCCCGCGAGCCTTTGCGATGACACGCAAGGAAACATGGCAGGACGTGAGTACTAAGCTGGTTGCCTGTATTGTTTAAATTACTGGAGTTAACGTTTTTTAAAACATGTATATGACATATATACAGTACGAGTGTTTCCATTAAAATATGAAAGGAAGTAGTGGTAGTTTCGTACGAATAGATATATTTACAAGTACATTTATTAAAGGTGACCTTGTTTTAGTACTGAGCAACGAGTAATACGGCTGAAAAGAGGCCAACTGTACACAGTATATTGTATTTATATAAAATGAGTTCGCACACCGATACAGGATTTTTTTTTGCAATTCGACCCTTTACTCGTATGATTATTAATTTTTTTTTCATAGCCGATTAAAAATAATAGGCTAATTGTAGTGTTCTTAAAATTTCAGAATTTAACTGAGAACATAAGGAATGATAAACTGGTTTGTATAATAAAACAGTTGAAAGTGTGAGGTGTAATCATAAGACTAACCTGAGTGCGCCTTGCTGTTACGGACAGCGTTTCAGGAGTTTTGCTCCAGGTCTGTGTAGTTTGTCATAAGATTACTTCTGGACTCTTTACGTTAAGCGCTTTGTTAAACAAAAGCAGGTTGTTTTGTTCCGTTTAACATTTTTTTTTCTCAAATTTGTCATTGTATTGAGACTTCCAAAAATATAGGAGTTACAATGGATTTCCACATACGACCATTCATCTTCAGAAAACCCTTTTCTGTACGTGTATGTGGAACCAGGGAATACTAGATACTTCGCGTGTTAGTGTTTCGGTGTGTTATCGCAGTGTCACATACAGCGCAGGCACAGTGACTAAAACATTACTGCTTGGTTCTTGCCCACGTTTGGTGGTTTTATAAGAAATTGGGTCATTACCATACACAAACATCTGGAGTAGACTACAGCCCCAGCTCTCCTAAAAGAACGAGTTTATATATACACAAAATTGTACTGTTTTGGTTTATTTGCAGTTTTAGTTTTTAATATAATGTACCTGTAAACTATGGATATGTGCAAACAGTTGTTTTTCCTCAGCTCTTAATGTCTTGTACCCCTCCCCAGGCATAGGATTGTTCTTAAAGAATGCCTGGGCCAAGGAGCCAGTGGTAACAGCTGCTTGTGGAATTGGAGTGATGGGTCAGTGTTGCCTTGACATCACTATCTTCTGCCCCTCCCCTCTCCATCCTAGAAACCTGTGAAGGCTCCTGATGTCCAATGGCTTTCTTATACTTATAACCACTTGTGCTCTGTGCTGCCTCCCATTGTGTCTGAATGCTTTTTCCATGCTGTGCTTGTCTGTGCTTTCATATTGTATATGATGAGTTTAATATATGATTGTAAACTTGTAAATGCAAATCACTTTTTTCTTTTCTTCCCAGCTGTTGTTTTACCGTTTGTGAGTCCATATACAAAGTACTCAGCAATGATGAATGCAGCAGTACCGTATAATTACCCAGGTATTTATAAACCCCTTCAAATTAGTTTTAGAAACATTTTCGGAACCCTGTAGTGATTATGGAATATTTAGTTTCATACAACTTTTATGGTATTATATGTTCAGGGTGATAATTGGATGAACTTTCAATAACTGCAAGGCTTTCAGATTTTTCACATACAAATGAATGTGATTTTTTGGTATTTACCTTTTGTGGAATAGATTAATTGATGACTTTATTTGGTGGTATAGGTGTTAATGATATTCAGTCATTTGTTCTCTGATTGCTTACCATGGACAGGATTTAATATCCACAAAATCACAGTTGTTACTCCACGGGAGGGCATGGCACACGCCTTCCCGGGGCGTACCGCGACATGGCGCCTGCCCTCCCTTGGTGTAACGTTTTATGTTAATTGTCATCTGGGTTTTGTAAGTTTTTCTTTTTTTTTTTTCCCCCTTAGTCCCTGTGAGAGATGATGGGAACATGCCTGATGTCCCAAGTCACCCTTGTGACCCCCAGGGACACAGCCTAGATTGGATGAAAAAACTGTAGTTCCTGGACCATTACTTGTAACTCTGTCCCCCCCGGCTCCTTTCTGTGATTGACATCTTCATAATAAACATCTATTTAATGTTACCAACTCCAGGTTTCTTTTACCATAACCTCTTTGTTTGGTGAATAAATTATTTGGGAAAAATGCTTTATAGAAGATGTTAATACAGGAATATTTGCAGACATTAGATAAAATCACAAGCACCTTTTTTTTTGGATGAATCCAGTCAACAATAATATGCAGTTTAATGTTAACATTTATTGTCACACTGAAGACACAGTTGATACAAAAGTACCAGTTGTATGCAGTCAGGTGTCCCACTACCAAACCAACTCCAGCACTTAAAACAGGACCGCTTTTTCTCAACAGTCTGTACCCAGTAAGAGAAACGCCAAACTCCTGAGTAAGGCCTTTGTTATTGCATGAATTAAAATCTATTAAAGCTACATTTAAAGTTTTGGTTCCATGACACGGGGCAGAGCTGGAGCTGGTCTCTCAAGTAGATGTAGAAGAAGCGTCATGCCATCAAAGGAGAGATCAGCCCTGCATCCGAACACAACAAACCAGCAAGCGCTTTTGCCAGGACGACCATTAGTTTTCACAGGGAGAGTTATCTGCTCATGAGGAGAAAAACAATTAGTATACAAAATATAAAGTGGCTTTCTCATATTTTCCAAAATTGCATATTTAGTTGGAAGCCATAGTTTCACTGTCATTTCTATAGCATGTGGTATTAAAACTGAATTTTGTTACAGAGAATGTTAGCCAGTATTAAATCACATTTTAATATGCTTACACACATTCTTTTGTAAATAGCCTGATGGTAGGAAAGAGTGGCCACAACGAAAAGTTCATGAGTTATGCTTTGACATAACTCATGAAGTGTAATTTTTGTGGTTACAAATTTTCATAAACGTTTAAAACGTCCCATGGACAGTAGAACTGTAACAGCATTTCCCCATACGCATTTATGCCACGTTTCTGTACATCCAGGAGGTAGAGATTCTTGACAGCTTTTCCAAATGAAGGCAACCAATGTTTACATTGCAAAAACAACTGAACTTGGCCCAGTCTCTGAGGAGCAAGCTTTAAATCCAACACACTGTGCATTGTGGTTTCATTAATGCCCCCACGCTGTCTGCAGTTAACTTTTACGCTGATATTAAATGTCACCGTGGCCATGGCAACAGACAGGAAGGTATGGAAATGCACCTTTGTAAAGAGTTTATTTAGAAAACGGTAGAGACACACAGAGAGGAGAGACCACCATCGCTGCCCTCGCACACACCCACCGCACGTACTCACGCACACGTCCACTTCCTGTAGCTCTCTTCACCTCCTCAGTGCCACGCTACCCGCCCTGATGCCACTCAGCCAGTCTGGCTGGCACTGCTGTTCTAGTCCCTTGCCTTCTCTTCACCCCCCCCCCAACTTGGGCTGCGTGTTCAAAGCGTGTCGCCTTTCAATATCCAAAATGATTTGGTGTTGCTTGGAGGTAGGACCCAAGGCCTGAAACACGTCAAGGCCTGAACCACGACCACGACCACTGAGTAACTCGGTTAGAGGAAGAACGTTCCTTTTCTCAAACTTCATAAGCAAACCACACAGTCCACACGGTCAGAATCGCTCAGCTGTTTCTCTCACTTCTCTGCAGTCCAAACCAACACCTTAAAGTGTAAAACTGTACAAGATCTGCTGCTTTTGTGAACAGCTATAATTAGGCATCCTTTCTCATCAAAGGGCGTTGCTTTTCACACTCCAAACTGTTGAGTCAGAATTCCTTCCTCAGAGATGAGAATTTAATTACACTTTAGAAAGTGTATTTTGCTAGCTTCTTAAATTTGCAGCTTACTAACATTTTGTTATTGGAACAGGATTATTCATGCTATTGATACGATACATAGACATCTCATCATCTGTCTTTATATTAAACATATAATGCTAGGCTTGTAAAATTTGACAGCCAAACTATACAGTATATCAACAATGAAAATATCTCCCATTTAGTTGCTATCTACCATCCCATAATGCGCCACATTATCTCGCTTTTGACATTTCAGATGTCATCAAATATGTGAACTACTCTTCAAAACATACTTCCACCCCATTTAAATTCCTAAAGGCCAAACATAAATCTGCAAATACACAATAAAAAGCTTTAGTCAATCTTGACATTTCCAGGCTTAACCATGGGACATCTACCAGCATGTCAAATTTTAAATTGGCATTATACTCTATGCCAGTGGTGGCCAACCACGGTCCTGGGGGGCCCCAGTGGGTGCAGGTTTTTGTTTCAGCCAATTCAGTCAATTTAATTTGCCCATCATCTTAAGTATCAATGACATCATTGTTTATCCTCGTTATCTATGATAATTTGTCTGTGCTTAGTTGTTTAAATGATTGAAAGTTAAAAGTGAGTCTCTTGTGCTTTATGATCAGTAACATAATTATAAAGAACACATTATGATTTCTCTCTAACTGTACAATTATAGCAGAAAATGTAAGGATAATTCATCAAGGTCTTTAATTCAAACCTGTCATTACTAATTGTATTTGAATTGTTATAATTAATGAATAGCAGAAACCTGTGCCAATAACAAAGAGTGCTTAAGCAGTAACTTAAGTGATTATTAACAACAAATGGATTAAAATGCACCAAATAAAATTAAGCAACATCAGTAAGTCTTTGTCATGCTTTTAAAATTCTTATTTAAAAACAAATAAATCTTATTGAGAATTACTGGATTAACACTAATTATACAAAAAAAGCGCCAATGTTTAATTGACATTAGATTCAGGTAAAAGCAGAAATTGGCTGAAGCAAGAACCTGCACCCACTGGGGCCCCCCAGGACCGTGGTTGGCTACCCCTCCTACACCCACTCGGGCCCCCCAGGACTGTGGTTGGCTACCCCTGCTCTATATGGAAACATTTTACCAATCATTTCCAAGTTTCAAACACAAGAATATGAGACACATCTTGTAAGAAACTTCGTAAATAATCTTTTGACTGTGATCTAACAGCCACAGCCAAGGGTGAAGCTGACCTACCGGTATGTGCAGATCACAAAACAAACTTCAAATTACCATTATTATTTGGCTTCCAGATCTGAGTAACCTCACCACCCCCAAAAAGGCACTGTCTGAAAACACATGATGTCATTTAATCATCTTAGTGACGGTTTGTCTACAGCAGGACCTCAGCCCTTTTCTGTCCACAGTTGATCTAAACTTGACTACCTGGACAAACTGGAGTGATCTTCATCACATCCAAGTGAAGAGGGACTAGTCCCTCACCTCCAAATCCTCTAGCTGCTTTGTGTATTGGGCTAAAACGATTTAGATTACATCTAGGCAAAACTAGTGAAACGCTAAGAAAAATAAAAGAACAATAAGGAAAATTTTCCTGTACCATAAAAATGAGCCTCAAGGATAAAATTCCATAATGTAAATAACTGAGACAAAATTATATCTGTTTCTTCCAAATAATACATCCCAGTCACTGGTTTGGGAATGTTACAATACAGCCTTGATTCAAAAAATTAATTTTCAAATATTAACAGACTGATAATTCATTTACATTTTACCTATAACTTCAGTTTTGACCACTTTTCTGTAATAGCTTATAAATGAACTGGATATTTTTTGCATTATTTCTGCTTATGTAAACTGACATATAAACAAAAACAGAGATACACTTTAATTCACTCATTATTTAGCCTGATTACACTTACAAATTAAATTTTCCAATCCCAAATAAAAAAAGCTTCATAATCTGAATTTGTTTTAATATATGACTTCACTCTTTAGTACAATTTCCAGGCAATTTGTTTTTATCCTTGTATGTAATAAACAAAACTTCCCATTGGTTTATACTACAGCCAACCATCCTACTCGAGGAGAGGAGCCGAGCGATCATTAGTCACAGTCTTTCGGAGGCGAATATGGGCAAACGGATTGGCTCTGAGGAGAGAGAGAGAGAGAGAGAGAGAGAGAGAGAGAGAGAGAGAGAGTGTCAGTATATCAGCCAAGGCAGATGACAAGAAAGAGCATGTGTTGGTCAGGGAACGGTCATACCTTGTCGGAGATGGTGGAGGGGACAGCTATAGGCAAAGAGAGAAAAAAATGATACATAAAGAGAAAACACACATAACTCCAATACTGGTACTGATCTCTTGCTTTAGGACCTGCTGGCTCTTTTAGATCATCTCACCTGTGAGGTGTCAGGGTTGACCATGCTATAGGGGCGGGGACGAAATGTGCTGACCCTTGGAGGGGGGACATCAGACTCCTCTGAGAGCTCAGAGGACAGAGCCTGTGCTCCAGGTGAGGGTAGCTTGTCCATCTGCCCGGTGCTGGTGCTGTTGACTTTAGAAAGCAGCGGGGGGCTGATAGTGCGGGGGGTGTACAAAACAAACAGGAAACATTAGAGGTGAGGCAGGTATACTGGAAATAAACAGATAAGAGCTGCCTATGGCTCATACATAGTTCACATATTCACATGTGAACTGGGAGTAAGAGTTTAAAACTACAGTGTATTACATGGTCATGGTTACTGACAGTTTCACCAGAAAACCCTGTCTTTATTATACTGGGCAATATGTACACTATATGGACAAAAGTATTTGGCCAAACCTGTTAATTACTGAATTCAGGTGTTTCAATCAGACCCATTGCCACAGGTGTATAAAATCAAGCACCTAGCCACTTGACCCATTTTTTATTACAAATGTTTGCGTTCTAAATAGCTCAGTCAATTCAAGCATGGTACTGTGATAGGATGCCACCTTTGCAATAAGATGGTTCGTGAAATTTCATGCCTTCTAGATATTCCACGGTCAACTGTTAGTGATATTATTCAAAAGTGGAACCGTTTAGGAAAAACTCGGCCATGACATGGAAGATGTAAAATCACAGAGCGGGGTCAGCGACTGCTATGGTGCATGGGGTGTAAACATTGCCGGTGCTCTGCTGATTCCATAGCTGAAGAGTTTTAAATGATTAGTGACCAGGTGGCTCAATGGGTAGAACATCAGGCTGGGATGTAGAAGTCTCCCGGTTCGAAGCCCAGCCACCAGGTGTGTCCTTTAGCATGACACCCAGCGCTAACTCATTGTAACACGTGCATGAAATGTTGTAAGTTGCTTTGGATAATAGTGTCTGCTAAATGACTAATAATAACTTCCACTGGCATTCATGTAAGCACAAAAACTGTGCAATGGGAGCTTCATGGAATGGATGACTCTGGGTTTGGTGATGCCAGGAGAACATCACCTGGCTGACTGCATTGTGCCAACTGTGAACTTTGGTGGAGGAGCGATAATGGTGTGGGGCTGTTTTTCAGGGTTTGGGCTAGGCCCCTTATCTCCAGTGAGGGCCAATCTTAATGCTTCGGCATACCAACACATTTTGGACAATGCTGTGATTCTAACTGTGCCAACAGTTTGGGGAAGGCCCTTTTCTATTCCAACATGACTGTACCCCAGCGCACAAAGGGGGGACTGTAAAGACATGGTTTGATGAGTTCGGTGTGGAGAACTTGACTGGCCCTCACAGAGCCCTGACCTCAACCCCATCAAGCACCTTTGGGATGAACTGGAGCAGAGATTGTGAGCCAGACCTTCCTGTCCAACATCAGTGCCTGACCTCATGAATGCTCTATAGAATGAATGGGAACAAATTCCCACAGAAACACTCCAAAGCTTGTGGAAGCTGTTATAGCTGCAAAAGAGGGACCAACTCCGTATTGAAGTATATGTATTTGAATATCATGTCATTTCAGTCCCTGTTGGTGTAATGGTCAGGCGGCCCAATACTTTTGTCCATATAGTGTTTTTTAGCCGACTGGTCAATATACATAAAAATGCTAAATGTAAAGCTTTGCTAATTTACATGACTGCCATATCTGAACCCAATAACTGTACAGCTTCCTGAAAGAACAGAAACACTCAGGAGGGCACCATTGCAAGTCATGGAGTGATTCTCACCACTGTCTGGTAAAGTCTTACAGACCTGTTCTCAGTGTGCTCCTGGGAGTTAGGGTAAGGCTGAGTGTAAGAGATAGGAAACCAGCCTTTCCTGTGGAAAAGAGAGACAGACAGTTCATAATTAATCATGTGGTCAGATATGAGACGGGATTATAGAACTCTAGAGGTGTGTCAGTTCAGCTATGCTGCAGAGTGGCCTCAGAAAAGCAGAGTGAGAAGAGCGGACTGAAAAGAGCACATTGAGAAGAGCAGAGTGAAAAGAGAAGACTGAGAAGAGCAGAGTGAGAAGAGTGGACTGAAAAGAGCACATTGAAAAGAGCAGAGTGAAAAGAGAAGACTGAGAAGAGCAGAGTGAGAGGAGCGGACAGAGAAGAGCAGAGTGAGAGGAGCGGACTGAGAGGAGTGGACTGAGAGGAACAGAATAAGAAAGAGTGGAGAAGCATACTGCAGGGTCCTGTCATTCTGCCCGTAGTGCCACCCATCTCTTGGTTCAGAGATGAGGAGAGTCAGGGTATCCCCAGGGAGAAAATGCAGAAGACAGGGTCCCCCTCCACCACCGTCATCACCCCCGCCAGGACCATGAGGGAAGAGGGCTTCTACCCGAGTTGGGGGAGCCAAGGGAAGAACTCTTGGCAAAGTACCTCCTGAAGGACAGAAAGGAGAGAGGTCTGTCGGGGGGAGGTTTGCAGAATGTACACTGTGAGATGTGAAAGGGCTGACCCACATTTCTTTTAATATACATTAAAAAATACATGACAGCATCATACCCAGAAATCCGAGCCGGGCTTCACTGACTGGTCTTCGCGGCAGGGGCAAAGTGGAAGTGGCATAAAGCTCAGCCGCTTTCAGTAATAACGGAGCATGAGACGGTGGAGAACTCCTGGCCATGTCTTGATGGGGAACAGGTGTAAGAGCCCTGGACAGAGGGGCACTGTGGGGAAGAGGAGGGCTTTTGGGGACATGTGGGGATAGAGATACACCTGGCAGGGAATTCTGGGAAACTGGAGAGCAGTGACCAAGAGATGCAGTGCTGGAGAGAGACGTGTTATGGGAGAGGCCTGACACGTTGGCGGTGGAGTGGAGTGGCGTGTGCTGGGAGTGGCTGGAGCTGGCAGAAGGGTTGCTGCTGCTGCTGCTGCTGAGAGGGGAATGCTGGGAAGTCTGGCTGCACTGCGCAGACAGGCTGCGGAAGCTCTGTGCAGCCATGCCATGGGCTGACGTCTCGCTCTGAGGGGGGGGCAGGGCACGATGTGCACGAACAGCGCTGTCACCATTTAAAAGGGGAGGGACTTCCTGCACAGACAGCCTCTGAAAGGCAAACAGACATGTACAGAGTAGGTTTTGAGGCATATAGTGTGTCTGACTAAAAAAGGTAGCAAAGAGGCAGCAGACATTGAGAACAAGCACAGGCCCAGCCCTCACCTGTTCCATTTGCTGTGGGGCACCCAGCTTGGTCTGTCGCAGGAGCTCTGCAATCCCAGCAGCCCCAGAGCTCTGAGGCACTGTGTGTCGCAGCAAGTTCAGAGCTCTGTCTGGCAGCCGTGTGGGCTGTGAACAGGACTGCTGCCATGAGGACAGCTTCTGTGACAAGAGCTCCCTCACCTGGACAAACAGGAAACAGCATGATACAGGTCTGCAGCAGTATTCCTACTATCAATTATGCATTACTTGTCCTCACAAGTGTATACATTACCAATAATATAATAAATGCACAAAATATCTGGTTGTA
The DNA here is from genome assembly GCA_025773905.1 of Chitala chitala. NCBI lineage: Eukaryota > Metazoa > Chordata > Actinopteri > Osteoglossiformes > Notopteridae > Chitala > Chitala chitala. The sequence goes on along the minus strand of JABJVR010000106.1, from coordinate 1,060,227 downwards.
GAAACAGGAGCCCCTACAATGATTTATATAAAAATATTTTTTTAATAGGATGAATAGATGAACATGGATTGGACTGTTTTTCCTACTCCTGTCTTAGTGCAACCCTGTTAATGTTCCCAGAATTCCATCTGTCTGTTCATACCCACCTTGCAGTGGTAGTTAATGAGGAGCTTGGTGACAGCACACTGGCGGTCCACCAGGAAACAGTACCTCCTCCGCTCCTCGGTGAGGGCTGAGCGGTAGCCCATCGCCACCAGGGCATCCAGCTCGCTCTGACGGCGGCTCATCAACTCCACAAACTAGTGGGTAAGGTGAGGGGGGGAGACAAACTGACTCCTAGGGGCCACATCAGGTCTGCTGTACCACTTCAGCAAGCATGACACCGCTCTCTCCCCAAACCCAATTCTCAGCTGAGCATGGTGGAGCAGATAACGTTGACAAAGGTTTCATCTTAACACAGACCTAAATGTGGAGCTACAGACATAAAATGTCTTTGATATTACAGTGAAGAATCTGTGAAAATAACGTGGTGGGATTAAAAACCCCCAGAGCTGCTGCTTTTACCGCTCTGCTCTAGGTAGCTGCATAATACTACACACACACACACACACACACACACACACACACACACACACACACACACACACACACACACACACACACACACACACCGCGGGAATCAAGCCCCAGGCCTGGAGGGGTGAGGCGACAGTGCTAACCACCACGTCAACGTGCCACCCCGTGATTGGACACCTTGCTGTAAAGCATGATAAACCGAGTAATATTTAGAACAATCTAATTTTTTTAATTGATGTGTGTTTTGAACCCTCTGATAAAAAAAAAAAATGTAAATCATGTACAAGTCCCAGCAACTCATGCAGCAAATATGATACATTATAGAGTTGTTATAGGGTTAAATATATTTTCATATTTCACTGTCTGTTATAGCACTGTCGCCTTGCACCTCCAGGCCTGGGGTTCGATTCCTGCCTTAGGTCTGTGTGCATGGAGTTTGCATGTTTTCCCTGTGCTTGGTGAGTTTTCTATGGGTTCTATGGTTTCCTCCCACAGTCCAAACACATGCAGGTTAGGTTGACTGGTATGTCCAAATTCCCGTAGCGTGTGTGTGTGTGTGTGTGTGCCCTGCAGTGGGTTGGCACTCCACCCTGGGTGTCCCCTGTCCTGCGCCCTATCTGTTCTGGGATGGGCTACAGGCTTCCCCGCAACCGTTAATGGGATGAAGCATTATAGAAGATGACTGACTGACTGTCTGTTACATAGGGAGTTAAGAAAATTGTCAGCCTACAAAATGTTAATATAAAGTTTGTTATATAAGTTTGTTAACTTCGTAAAGCTTTGAATGTGTCATATGGGTGTTTGGCTATGACAGCTGAACACGGATGGGTTTCTCTTGGTTAGGGGCCCAAAACATTAGGCTTTCAAGGGGACCAAAATCTCTAGCAGTGCCCCAGACTGCGGCTGGAGTCAGAGCCGGCCCTGACCAATTTGGTGCCCTAGACAAGATTTTAGCTGGTGCCTCTTACATACATTCCAATCAATTCCATCACCAATCTCTGCAGTGGCGCCCCCTATGACCAGACAGCGACACTAGCATTTCCCTGTACAGCCTATGCCCAGGCTGGCTCTGGTTTGCATGTTTGATCGACCATTAGGACAGGTGGTTCACTGATCCTTCTCTCACGTATGCTAGATGTGCGTGTGTGCTTGTGTGTGTCTGTGAGCGTCTGCCTCGCTGTGCACCTGCGTGTGCCCGTATGTGTGTGTGTGAAGGTCCAGGCCTGCCGCCCCACCTGCATCTCCCTGTCTCCGTACTTGCTGGGGTGCCGGCTGCCCTGGCTCTTCCTCCGCAGTTTCTTCAGCTGAGACTGGCACCGCTCGATGGAGTCCGTCTTCGATTTTCTCTCGTTCTGGTACTTCTTCAGAGTAGCCTGGGGACAACACACCGAAAGACGCGTTTGAGGGAGATGCAGCAGAGTGGCGCTGATGGACCTCGGGGTGCTGCGTGAACATGCTCACCGTCAGGTACTTGATGTCCAGCTCCAGCTTCTGCTCCAGCTGGGACAGCAGCTCGGAGTGGAACAGCTTCAGCTGCACACAGTGACATTCCACGATTAACCTCACAGCTCCGCGCGAAAGCTCTGCCGCGCCACAGGAAATTAGAGAGAGGAGAGCGAGGCGCCACGTGTTCGTGTGCGGAGGGCCGTCTCGGGCGAGCACTCACCACGTCTTCCAGCTGGACCTGGATCTGCCGGTGGACCTCCGCCATCTGGAATAGCGTGTCCCCTGGAACGACAGGCAGTTCTCATGTGTTAAGCAGCAGAGCGGCTGTATATCACCCCGCCCTGCCCTCCCTCCTGCACAGCTATCTGTACTGTGAAGGCCAGCGTTTTTGAGCGCGTAGAACAGAGGATGTACAGTGCGCTCCTGTGAACGAGAGCTGTGTGACACTGTGAGTGACTGTGAGGGAAGCTCCATTATCCCTGCGCTTCTGGGAATTAGGCATGACAACCCTGGACTGGGCGATTAAACTTTTTTTCATTTCCGCCGTCATGACGGACCTGGCCCATGCGGCACCCCGCTGTGTCTGAATGGCCACTCAGAGCGTACTGGGACACAGACCGGGATTCTCTCACTGCAGTGCAAAGCGCTGGGCGTTTGGCATGCGGCCCTGCCCCCCACCGCTCCGCCAGCACAATGCGGTCATGTGGTGTTGTTAATCTCACAACAATGGCCCCTCTCTCTCCCGCTCCCTCCGCGTCCCTCTCTCCCGCTCTCCCTCGCCCGCTGGCTCGAGGTCGCGCTCTCTCCGTCGCTCTCCCACGCACGCTCGCTTGCTCGGCCTTGCTCACCCAGTTCTTTGGAGCCCTGGCTGTCACTGGCCAGCTCGCCAAGTCTGACCAGCGCGTCGAAGTACCCCTTGGCTGCCACTGTCACTCCTGTAAGGTAGAGGCAGAGAAGGACCGGCTGAGCGAATGCCACTGGGCGGTATGAGGCTCTAAGTGCAGAAGTCACTACTTCCTAACAGAGCTGAATCAGGACGCACACACAGATATAGTAGGAAGACATATTGGAGCAACAGAGAGACGCAGAGTCAGAGCGGAATTCATAATGAACAGCACAGTAGAATACAACAGGGTGACCGGAAACTCCACACACAGAAGGAAAGAAGTGTGAGTGCGTGGAGGGCAGGACACACAGAGAAAGAGTCACCTGTGAGGGCCTTCTCATAGTGTTTCCCCATTGTGACAAAATTCTTCAGGCTGGGGTTGAATTGGTCCAGGATACTCTGTAAAAAAAGGTTACAGTAAGACTAAACGAGGCGATGCTGCAGGCCTGAGACCATGTGGCTTGGAGGCACACAAATCTGTCAGTGCTCTTCCTCATCAAGCCGTTCTGTCTCCTGGCAGCTGACGGAGGTGTAAACGCCCCACACGGGCCAGGAGGAAGCTGCCAGACGCTCTCAGTTTGAGTCAGCGGGATCATAACGCCAATACGCTTCTTAAGAGTCTTCCTGCTGTGTCACAGATTAGCACGGATCTGCAAGACGACAACCAGGACGACTGGCTGATTGGGGCCATGCTGCTCTAACCATCTACAGATGTTATGAGCTCCTCTAGGCTATGGAAGAGCAGCGTGTTCCTCACTGTCATGAAACCAGCAGACACACACAGAGTGTGACTAACACGGAGGCCATATCAGGGTACATCCCGTGTGTTCGTCGCTTCCTGTACCACGGCCCACCTGGACACGTGCTAGCAAGTGTTTGGTTCAATACAACTTATTTTTATATAGTGCCTTTCGCAACAAGATGAGTGCTAAGGGTGGTCAGAACACATCCACCAGTTTACAGGCTTCGGTGGTTTTCGCTGATCTAAGATTCTCATGGCCCTCATGACCGCTCCTCTGTTCCCATGTCAATCAGAGACACGCTTTGTGTTTCCACCATCCACAGCAGACTGAGCTGCTGTCTCTCACACTGCACTCACACACACCCTTCTTACCAGGGATGATTCTACCTCCTCTATTTCCCTGAAGATGACATCACACCAGAACATCAACTACGACATATTTTTGGTTTCTTGAATGTTGGTCATAGGAGAGACTTACAGCTATACACAAACAGACGTTTTAAAATGATATATCAGTATTTTTATTTACAGTATGTAAATGCAAACTGGATGTTTACATTTTGTATGTACCACTTATACAACATGTGAGAGGCACACACTCCTGGTGTTTTCATAATCGCTCATACAACTGAACCATAGAATTTACCATCATTGATATGTTTTCAAAATATAACTTCTACTGGTCTGCATAATTAAAATCTTGGCTATTGTTATGTTTGTAACTCTATATTGTTGACCACCAAGAAAACTTAGGTGGCACATCTTTCCCAGGTAAACGGAAAGCTACCAAACCAACCAACTTTTAAAACCTTAACCGCATCGACACGTTGTTAAGTCATACGTTTCACATAGTCAACGGCAACAATATCAACTTTCACTGAGAACATTTAGCATAAGCATGATTTCGATTTGTAAGAACAGGCCTGTCATGGTGTGCCCCTTACACTCAGCTCAGGAATCCCACATACACCTTCTGACTCGTCTTGCCAGAGCTGTGCTGTAGCTGTAACATCCATTGGCAGAGCTAAACAGTACCTTGTACACATTTTCCGTCATCTTGTTGATCTCGTCAGAGCGGGACATGTTGATCCTTTCCTCTCCTGGTTTATTTTCACTCCAGATAACCTAGTTAGATTGTATCGGGACAGGCAGCTACACCCTAAAAAGGTGAAGAGCAAAGTAAAACAGATGTCTGAGCATGCAGGATCACACAGAGATTTGCCGGCGTCTAGGAGATTAGCGAGTCTCCCTAGTGTGACCCGGCACCAGACAACGCTGCGCTTTCCTCAGCCTCTCAGGGCCAGGATGGACACTCCTCAGAGTACAGCTCTGTGTCTTCTCGACTTTTATGAGACCACCATAATACAGCACTTATCTGTGGCTGGTGCTACTCAAATGAAGAGGGTCTAATGTTAACAGACCATTAGTGTTACCCTAGGGCAGCTCTCGTCTGTCTGTATAAATGGTGTATACTTTACAGGCTAGAGCAAACAGGGTCTCAGCTAAAACAGAACCATGCTGATGTGTGAACAGCCCACAACCTCCTTCTGAAAGCTGTGGACAGAGAAGCCACCTAATCTGGATGGTTCATATCAGTTAGTCTGCTCAATTTGTACAGTTTTTCTGCAGGTTTCAATTAAAACACAAAATTTCTGTTGCTCTCCCACTGGGAAATTGCTCTACCAGGCAACACTGCAGGCAGGCCAAGGAACCTCTATTCTGGACCCTACCCTAGACAAACAAGTGTTCTCTCACCAAGTATGAGCTCTAGAAAAATATTTGGAAATGCATATTTATATGAACTGCGAAGGCTGTTAATATGCGCATTACAATTTCAGAAATCATTTTGCAAAATGATGCAAGTTTGTGCAAGCAACGTGGCCTTTTTTTGCACAATTGTTAAAAATGTTTGAAAACGCAATACCACTTTTCGCCATGTTAACAGCACTGGAAACTGAATTTTTACTTAATTTTCAAAGGACTCGAGTCATCTTATTCCACGTTTTCCCTGCGAGTTTTTACATGAATTTTATGAAAACGGCTAAAACTTTTGCAATGAATAAGAGCCCAATATATACACACATATGTGCCAGTAAAACACAGATATACACTCCAGTGCACCGTAATAAAGAATCTGCTTTAAAAAGCAACAGGCAAAGCACCTGTTGGATTAGGAAGAATTATCGCCTGTTTCCGCAAAAACAAAAAGTGGCGTTAATTCAAAATAAATAAATACACAAATAAATATACAAGCAAAAAAGAAAAAACCAACACTACCGGCTGCGGAATTCATACCCTTTGTGAGTTCATCGCTGAAAGATACATGTAACTCCGGCTCTTTGTCTCTTTTCAGGTCCTCTCTCCGTCTATTCTTAGTTTTCCGCTTCGTCCATGGGGAGGGGGTCGTGGAAAAGCACCCCCCGCACTAAATCTCCGTCTTGTGCCTTCGCTCCCCTTAACTTTCGCTCTCTTTCTTACAATATAAAGGCGGTTTTTACAGCTTTCGCGTCCCCTCTTGCCGCGATCAGATTTCCATCCTCTTTTTGATCACTTTTTATTACAGTTTTGGAGCCCTGGTCTAGCAGACTTTACGCGTTAGAAGCCTGCTCGCCCATTCCCTCTGGCCCGCATCCTTTATCCCACCGTGTGATCTCTCTCTCCTCCACTATCGCTCTCTCCTCACTCGGCCGGAATAACAATGAGCCCCCGGCTTTGGGGCTCAATGGCGCTCCACAGAATAATCACTCCAACTTCTTCAACGACAGGACCAGAGCCCGTCCCAGATCATCATTAGGCCACATCCGCACTCTTCTTCAATATTCTGCTTCCAACCCAAGTACGCATAGTTAGCTCTGCTCTTACATCATCTTGTTTTTTTTTTTTTTTTTTTTTTTTTTTTTAAATCAGTTTCAAAGGCGATAGGATGTCACAAGAGTTTAGACCCAAGAAGAACAAGTCTGACTAAATATAGAATCATTGTAAAAGTCCGATCTGAGTTGTTTTTAGCTCTAAATATCTTATATCTACCGTGCGAGAGCAAGTACTAATTAGGACAGGAATATGAAGGACGGAAAGAGGGCACAGATGAATTATGTAATTAACACAACAGATTTTTGTAACAGAACCCCCTTTTGTAAATGAAAGATAAGTTCAGTTTCTCTGGGAGCTCAATTTTCGTTATGTAAAAAATTTGTGTTTTACTTTAAAGAGTATTAAATTAATGTGGTCAAAAGTATGATGCTGGTCAAATCTATAATGTTTTATTAATTCAAAAAAGTGTGACTTTTTAACCACAACTGAGCATTTCTAACTTTTAACCTTGTTCAAAAGTAAACAGAGAATCTAACCAGCATTCATAAATAAACAGATGCCAACACACACACACACACACACACACACACACACACACACACACACACACACTCATACATACGTAGCTCTTTCAGATACAGTTGTACTGCATCACCTTCTCATGATGTAGTCAGAACGGCTGTGATGATGACCGTGCGTCTCCAGTGTGTCTCATACTGATATTTACTGTAAGTGAATTTCACTTATTCATAAGCCACATAAAGATACCTGAATCCGAACATATACACCTTATTTTGCTATTTGGGTTGGCAGGAAAGATCACTTTAATACGTTCTTAGTCCGTGACTTGTGACACTGTAAGAACATGGAGTCAGGACAAAAGACCACTGTCTTCCAGTCGGAGTGTCCGCCATGCTGTGGTTAATAATACCCCTGTAGTTTTCTCAATTAGTCCCTAATCATTTTATCAGTGTGCTTGAATTCATTGGGTCTGCCAACATAATTTATAATTACAGTTAAATAAAGGTTAAATTAAAATGAAATGATGAGTTCAGTTATTAAAAGCGCATACATGGTCCTCTGAATGTTCTACTGGAAAATTCTGGAATTTCCAGCAGGGCACTCTATCAAGCACACTTTTTCTTTTTTAACCAAGGACATGTATCTGAAAGTGGAGCACTTGAAAATGTGTTCTGAATTTGTCCAGTTCTGCGTCCCTGTAAATCAGACGTGTACCTTCATTTCTTTCCATGAACTCCACCTGTTTTCTTTTGATTGTACATTCTCAAATGTTTCTGAATATAAAATAAAGTAGTGCTTATCCTAAAATGTTATCGTCTAACAAAAGACATTATTCAATTGATGAATAATGCTGCTTCAATTAAAAAACTGCAGTAAATAATGGTATACATGTACAAACATTAGTAAGACTAATATGAGAACATTTGCAAAAATTCAAACTGAACAATTTCTCAGAGCACTATAGCACACCGTTTTATTACAGTAGATCTTTTAGAAAGCACTGAAATTACACTGAGAACAAGCTGTGAAAATAATATAGTGCATTTATAAGCTGCTTGAAGAAAATTATATCCTGTCATGTTTGTAGTATTCATCGAGAAAGCAATACAGTGTATAAAGTTTAAGAAAATAATCATATGAAAAAGGAATTTATATAAATTTGAAAATTTTTAGAAACAGCACCCTCTTGTGGAATTTGTTGAACGTGACTTTATTTGTTTAGATTTTTAGGAAATTTTCTGTACTTTTTCACATTTACTGTGTTCTACAGGCCATACCACCTATTAAAGGAGTGGTCAAAATGTTTTGACTGGATGGTGTACAAGCCAAATATATTATAGCCTAACCATTACACCCTGGGTGGCACAGTGGCATGGTGGTTAGCATTGTTGCCTCACACCTCCAGGCCTAGGATGAAGTGGTATAGAAGATGACTGACTGACTGACATTACACCCTGCCCCCCAACGCCCCATAACCTAACACATTTTGCCTTTAACAAGCTTACGTGTAAGTTTAAAAAGCAGTGTGTATAATGTTTACTTGCAAAAAAAGGATGCCTTCATGTCTAATGAATACTTTTAGCAAGCCAATCTCTGTAGATATAGGAAGCCAAATTACATATGATGCAATTTGACTTAAACATAAGTTCCCACTCACTAACTTAGCACTCAGAGGAGGCCAGAGCTGGGACAGTTTTCTGTGTGTATCAGGAAATGAATGACAGGTGCATTTGAGAGCCAGAGGCTACCAGAAAGCTGTGTCAGGACAGCACAGTAAGGACCACATGTGACTCTGAGGCCTGACAGCCAAGAGGATGGCTGACTCTGCTCCTGTCTGTCCGGCATGAGTACCTCATGTGTGGTACCAGCAGTAAGAATGTCCTCCCTGTCACTTGCGTATAATCAGCCGCTACCATGACTCCTGGGAGCTGTGCTCCTGTGTCCTGAAGCTAGTGTTGAAGCTGTACCTGTCTCTGTTTCTGCAGCAGGGTCTCCCTGCATGCCAGTCGAGCTGTGACACAATCTGGGACTTCAGTTAACTGCATCAAGTGATGGTGGGCCGCGCACCTCCGGGCCTGGGGTTCGATTCCCGCCTTGGGTCTGTGTGTGTGGAGTTTGCATGTTCTCCCTGTGCTTGGTGGGTTTT
>JABJVR010000106.1:1032132-1050998 GCA_025773905.1 Chitala chitala | reverse complement strand
ACCCCAGCTCTGGAACAGAGGTACTCTAAACACACTGTGCTGTAATAACCCCAGCGCTGGAACAGAGGTACTCTAAATACACTGTGCTGTAATAACCCCAGCTCTGGAACAGAGGCACTCTAACCACACTGTGCCACTAATAACCCCACAACTGAAGCCGTTACACCCTAATTGCTACACAATCCTTGCCACTAATCACTTTGACAATTGTAGTGTACGGTACATTTCTGATTGTCTAACTCCTGCTCAGATAAACACACTTTAAAATTGTTTTGGTAAGAAATGTTTGTGTCTGTTATATACAGTGTAACCTCGGTTCACGAACTTAATTGGTTCTTGAAGGCAGTTCGTAATCCGAAAAGTTTGTGAACCGAAACAATTTTTCCCATAGGAATCTCAATAATCACAATAGGAATATCAGAAACACATAACAATGACTAATACACAATATAAGGTAAAAATAAAACAAATCAACCTGCACTTTACCTGGCTGGCGTAAGAGAGACAAGAGGGAGGAGAGGAGGAGGAGGGTTATTGCTTGGAAGGAGAATCTCCCTACATGAGAACATCTGGAATCTCTTGAACGACTTTCACTAACACTATGTTATTTATGCTTTTTGGATTCACTGTCATCCTTTGACTCACTGGAATGTCTTTCCTTTTGTTCATATTTAACATGAACCTCTCCAATCCCAGCAAACACAAAATGGCACCTGGTTTTGCCTCCGTTTGAGGATTTCGCGGAAATGTGACATTGATTGTATTGTCGTTAAACAGATTTGTCGTTCGCGCTACTACAGCCTTATTTGGGTGGTGCTTTTCTACAAAATGTTGTACTGTTTCCCACATTTTGCACACCTCCCTAATCTCATTTGAAGTATGATATGATATAAAAAACATATCATACTTGATATGAAAATGCTCATCTTGCAAGTTATCGCTCGTTAACCAAATAAAATTTTATTAAAATTTTTTCTCATGTTGCAAAGCACTCATAAAGCAAGTTACTCGCAATCCGAGGTTCCGCTGTAATAGCCTTAGAAACACTGTGACACTCTGTGTCACAGCAAACATTTTCTTGTTTATCCAAATGAGCAGCAATTTCTCCACTTCAAGCGTCTGTGATCTTTGGTTAGTAATAACGTTCACCCCTCTTGCTATATTGGCGAACTTGATCTTCTCTTTACTTTTTATAATAGTAGAGGTCGTTGATTTTGCCAGACCAAACTGATAAGCCATTATAAACACCATTTTCATGTTTACCAATGATTTCTTCCTTCATCTCTACCGCAGCTCTGGTAATTTTTCTTTTTCCTTTGTTATCACTATCTTTCTTTGGTCCCACGGTGCCTTATTTAATAGTTTATAATGAAGTAGAACACAAAACACAATGAAATTCAAAAAACACAAGCCAAATTCGAGAGGTGCACTGCATGAAAGCTGAACAGCAGCTGACTTGCATGCGTGACCATCATTGCCGATTTATGTGGTTCGTGAACCAAGACAGTATGACAACTGAGGCATTTTTTGGGTGGAAATATAGTTCGTGAACCTAAAACTTTGTAAAGGGAGGCGTTTGTAAACCGATGTTCCACTGTATGTGAGATGTTTTCATCACTTAACATTTACATTAATTAATCCATACCCTTTATTGTGTTTTTTATATTCTTACATAAACACTGGAGCAGAGGTACTCTAACGTGTACAGATTTTATATGCATGTTTTGCTATTGTAGAATCTCATCAAGTAAAATCTGTGAAAGGCTGTTTTGTCTCTTATTGCAGGTTAGAGAATGGTGTGGAAACAAAGACCTATATAAGGTGATCATACTTCCTTTGGCGCTAACAATATCCAAAGCTCTTTAATTCTTTACACATTTTATTGTTAGTAGCTACATCACAAAGTTGATTTATAATTTTAAAAACCATAGTGAATTCCAGTGCAATATCAACCACTGTTATGTTGCCTTAACGTAACATGTGAAATATCTAAAATATCTAGTTTTTACATTTTATGAAACCTTTTGCAGCCAGTATTTCAAATGGCTGTTGTAGCTAAGAACATAAAGTTAGGTGGATTTTCTTTAACATGTTCTCCTCTTTGAAAATGTCATGAATCAGTATTCAGTTGTAAGAATGGCTCATGTTCCGTTGGTACTGATTTTTTTTTTCTTCCCAATACGTTCTTTTACAGTGCTGTGAAGATTCCTGAATTTTTTTTTTTTTTTTTTTGCATATTTGTCACAGTTAAATAATCATTTAACCAGTAATCAGGCCTGGGTGTGGCAAGTGAAATTTAACTCAGCTATCAAAAAAATGTGGGTAATCACAGTTCATTCACGATTTATCAAAGGGATGGCAATTACTTTTTCACAGTAGGACATAGGGTTTGGACAGCTTTTTTTCCCTTAATAAATGAAATCCTCATTTAAAAACTGCATTTTGTATTTACTCAGGTTTTCTTTGTCTGTCAGTCAGTCATTTTCTGACGCGTAGTCCTAGTGAGGGTCACAGGGAAGCCTGGAGCCCATCCCAGAGTACATAGGGCACAGGGCAGGGGACACCCAGAGTGGGGCGCCAACCCACCACAGGGCACACAGGTTATCTTTGTGTAATATTAAAATTTGTTTGATGATCTGAATAATTTTAGTGTGACAAATATGTAATTTAAAAAAAATCATGAAGGGGGCAAAGACATTTTCACAGTATAATGTGTTTGTTTTTCATGCATGTAGACTTTGACTTTCAGACTTGTTTAGAATGTTGTATGACCATCTACCTTGCCCTGTGCTAATTTACAGAAAGCCCCTGTTCAGGTACTGCTACCAGTGTGGCCGCTCGGTTGGAGTGATTTTGAAAGCTTGCAGTCGCTGCCATGAGGTCTACTACTGCAGCAAGACATGCAAACTGAAGGCCTGGGCCAGTCTGCACCGGGAGGAGTGCCTCCGAATAGGTCAGAGCTTCTACATCTAGGCCGTTTGACACAGTTTTAATCACACACTTCAACATCACTGCCCATTCTGTGTATCTGTATGAGTTTGGGACATCCCAGTTCAGCCCTTGACCTTCCCAAACTTGTATGCTTCCCAGAATATTTACTTTCATATCACAACTTTGCGACTCATGTCTTCATCTCAGACACAAAAGCCTCATAAAGAATTTTTATTGTGAAACATCTTACTCAGAGGTTTAATGACAATCTTGTCTGTGCTGATTTTATTTTCAGACAAAGATTTTAATGACTTCCTTTCTTCTGTTGGACCTATATTTAAAGGTACAACAACTTTGACTAATTTTGATAATAGTAAGTGATCCAATGTGATTCCTTTCCAGGAACCAGCAAAAGTGGCAGTACTCGCAGGCAAGGAACTGTGGCAAGCAAACAAGTGTCCCAGAGTAAGAAAGAGTGAAATGTAATGATGTGGAAAAAGTAATGTTAAGTATGTACAAGAGAACAGAGGACAGGTCAGGATCCTACAGGTTGTCAACAAGCTTGTTTTGAGGAGTGTACGTGTGTGTGCATTTAGTGAATTTTCATACTGTATTTTTTGACTCCTTGTGGTGTTTTGTACATTAATGTAAGGATATCGTGAGTGAAACAATGTGGTTAGTTGGCGAGCTGAAACTCACCAGTCATGGCACACCTGAGATCTGAATTAGCTTAATTACTGAATGTCAGAACTAAAGGAAACATGCACACCCGTCTTTTAAAACAATGCTTTCAGAAGGTAAGATGGGATAATGGCACACATTCGAAATACACCGCATTGTTATCATAGTCTCAGAATGGATATTCATATTAAAGCAAGGGCGCCAGTGGACTAATATGGGCTCATTTTGGCAACAAGTAGACAGTTGAAAGCTGCTATTTTGTGTCCACAGGCAAGGCAAAGAGTACAAAGACAGCCACGGAAACCATGGGCAGTGCAAGCGTAGGCTGGAGTCTGCTGGGGCAAAAGTATCTTCAGCAAACCAAAGAAAATTACAGCTATATTTAAGAGTCAAGCACCACACCAGACTCATTGTTTTGTATTACAAGGCTTTTACATGCATTTTGGAGGCGTATTGACCAATATACATTACGCAGAATAGCAGCATGGTTCAGCAAGATTTAAAATGAAAATAACTGAACAAAAAATCCAAATGTAAAATGCCAAAAACACAGATGACCTAAAAAACAAAGCTACAATCGGGGGAATAAAAACGTATCGCAAAAAATGTAAGTTTATTTAAAACAAGATCCTCATCTTAATAAACGCATTCATTCCTCTTTCATTTTGAATCTGGCATTTATGAATGGAAGTCCTATGTCAGATTTCAGGGTTTTTCAGACTACTGTGCTGCAGTTCTGTATATAGCTGCAGGAATCTTTAATTCCTTTTTCAGAGTTATTAACAGATAACTGCACAGAGCTTTTGATCTGTTGGTCATTTCGAATGCCACAACTCATGGTATACTTAGCAGGTCTACAGATGGATGTCTGACCAAAAAAAGTGCAGTTAGGAGAGAGTCATGTCTGGGTACCTATGTAAACATTTTTAGGGGTCATCAACCAGCCAGCAGGCGGCACAATGGCGTGGTGGTTAGCACTGTCACCTCGCACATTCAGGCCTAGGGTTCGATTCCCGCCTTGGGTTTGTGTGCGTGGAGTTTGCATGTTCTCCCTGTGCTTGATGGGTTTTCTCTGGGTTCTCTAGTTTTCTCCCACAGTCCGAAGACATGCTGGTTAGGTTGATTGGTGTGTCCAAATTGCCTGTTGTGTGTGTGTTTACCCTGTGGTGGGTTGGCGCCCTGCCCTGCACCCTATGTGTTCTAGGATGGGCTCCAGACTTCCCTGTGACCCTCACCAGAAATAAGCGGTAAAGAAGATGACTGACTAACCAGCCAGCTTTGAATCACCATACTAGGGTGACTCTCTACAACTGGTGCTTGGTCCAATGACTGTAATCTAAACCTAATAGGCACTTCCCTTTCAGTCCTTTTCAACTGAAAGTAATGTTATTCTAGTAAGGACAATATAGATGCCTGTAAGGGCCTGGAACCGATGTGAATGTGTCCTTTCTTGGCTACCTGTAATGCCACCTTTGTAATATCATCTGGGTCAAGCGCAGCAGTGGTAATGCAGTGAACATACAGGTAATGTCTGTATCTGTTTATCCAAGTAAAAACCTGTGTAACATTCACCCCCATTTTAACAGGGGCACCCTTAGCAGGACCTGGAATTGATTATTTGAGCCTGCGTAGACTGGGCAGGCTGTAAAGCTGCATGGTGTCTGTGCTGTCTGCTTTAATAAATGAACTTAATTTGGGCTTTAATGTGATTTTGAAAGCTCAGGTGTTGGAGGCAGTTTGACATGACAAATAACAGGAAGCCCATTAAAAGTGTACATTTCTCACCATGAGATCGTCCAGTTTTGAACACGTTGCTGCATTTGTTTACATGGTGTGGGTAGTGATAAGAACAACATCAGTCTGTGAGTTTTCTATCTTTTTATTCATTTAAACTGCACCATACAGATAAAACATCAAAATATTTTTTTTTCTAAATAACTTTAGTAAAATCCTGACTGGTCCAATACAGAGTACATTGCTTTGGCTCTGCACTATATGATATGCTAATTTTTAATAACTTTATATCTTACATACATTTGAAAATAAAGTATACTTAAATGTTTTTTTAATAAAACAATACTTTTTACATATTGGGATGTTTACATGTTTCTTTAAACTTGCATAATTCTGTCTCATTTCCCACTCTTAGAAATCTAATTAAAACTCACATTTTTAACACTGCATGTGGTTATCTTTAATATGAATATACAATGGAAAAAAATGCACTACACAGAAATTTTAATTCTGTATCTTGAGGTTTTAACAATTTGTATAGCAAAATTAAACATTTGTTTGCAGTTTCTACTATGGGGACCTGAATTTTCAAACTGTCCTCTATAAAAGTAAGTTATGTCAGCTGTGGTTACTGAAGTGTAAACACAAGTGCTTATCTGGCTTCATTCATTTGTATTAATTATTTGATTTCTGCAATTTTCTGTGTAAAGCGCTTTGAGGCACGCTGTTGCGAAAGGCGCTATATAAAAATAAAGCAATACACCTAATTTGTAATGCCAGGTGCCTCCTTGCTTTTCAGATGTGCAAAAGCATTATTTTTCATTACAAATCAATTTTGTTTACCTTTTCAGCAGGGGAAAGGTAACCAGGGTAACTCACACCTAATGTGTTAATGTGGAGAAGAACAAGTAGATAAAAGATTCATTTTACAGGAACATTTCTGCAGTGCTGCTCCACCCAGCCCTACAACTCTACAAGAACTTGGAACTTGACTGGAACATGAAGGAACTGCATAGCTAAACAATACACAATATACAAGTCGTGGTGGAAGGAAGCGAAGCTTATGTGTATATAAGTGTTGTTCAAAAGCCCATGCAGAGCCCTTCATAAAGTTCTTCATACAAGTCAGGTCATACAAGTGTGAAACACGTACAAAAGCCCCACGGAACAGAAGCGGGTGACAGCTGTACTCCTCTATTTATGCCATCAACCTATTACATTTGATATGTAACAATCAAGAACCACATCTGAAATATACAATAATCAGCACTACACTGTCAAAGATAATTAATCTACATTCTTGAGTCACTACAGACATATTGCCACAACTGCACACTTGAGCTATCTTGCTGTGTAAAATCACACTTCCTATAGCCACAATTCCTATAGCCGCACTCCATATTGAAAATCTAAGGATGCAGGACTGTACAATACTATATCAGCAGAGAAGATAGGTCAGTTACACAGAGTTCCACAATCTTCCTATTATGGTTAATATTGTTCAGTGTTTTGCAATGTTCTTCAAACAGTAAATCACATTATTTGTCTGTTTCCATAATGTAACACAAGATCATCACAGAAAAGCACAATACAGAAGCCTTTAGTTTTGCTGTCTCTGCCACAGTGTGAATGACAAGCTAGCTGATAGTAACACAGTTCTATTAATGCCTTGGTCAACAGCAATGAGCAACCTTGGACAGCAATGACAAGCTCTTTTGAAAGATGACCAACTATTGTGTGTATGTTATAATGTAAAACGTGAGACAAATTATATACTTTCTACTTATCTATATATTTTCAAGCATATTTTGTCTTAAGTATTAACATTTCTGACCAAATAATAGCCAGTAACACCTGAGTAATAAGCCCTAGTGTAGAAAAACCCAAATGATGTGGTGACCAGTAAGTCACAAACTTACACTGCAGCTGGCAACTGTAGCTCCAGCATATTCATAAGGACAGTCCTGTGCACTGTTTCCTAGGAATGGCGGCTGTATCACAACACAGTGCTATTAGTTAAGCCAGAGTAACAGGTGGTGGAGAGGCTATTCTGGTCACGTGGGTAAAGTGGCACGGCTAGAATAGGGACAGGATATTCAAAAATCTATTAACAGTTATAACAAAGGTCAAATTATGGGCAGTGGAACTGCTATTTACCACATTTGAGAAGTGGGATTGTTTACTAACTCATGTTATGGATTATAGTTGTACATGAAGGGGATATTATGTGATAGTGACACATTTTGATGGAACCCAGAGTGGGCTGCTGGGGTTAGAGGGGGGAGTGGTCACATGATGGTGACCCTCTCGGGTGACATTTGAACAGCCGACCCACGCACGTCTTGTCGGTGTTTCTTTGCCTCCCAACCCCGGCGGATCCTGCGCATCCGGCGAGCCAAGCAGGGCAGCAGCAGCAGCGCCTTGCCCAGCACCACCGTGGCTGGCAGGGCCAGCGCCACCACAAAGCTGGGTGGCAGGTAGAAACGGTACGACTCCTCTTCGAAGGCCCGCCGCCAGCCAAAAAGCAGCGCGTGCAAGGTACCAATGAGCAGGGCTATGTAGCCCAGGGTCGACTTCAGAAATGGAGGAGGAACAACATGTTCATACTAGGGCTCGCATTCCAACTTGGGTATATGCATGCAGACTTGGGACAAGATTCATTAGTGTCAGGACAACTGTATAACGGGTACAGGAGTGCCCTTACAAAGAAACCCATCTTTCACCATTTTGACAGATAATCTTACTTTACATTTTGCATCAATAAAGGGTGGAAGAACATTGTTTTAAAATCACATTCTCTGCAATTCTGTTGAAGCAGTTATCTCCATCTGTGTTAATTTAGCAGATGTTGTCCAAGCTGCCTTACATGACAAGAGCATACGAAAACAGTAGGGCCATATAGTATAAAATAACACCAGTCATAAAACGTGAATAATTACCGTAAGAACTGCTGCCTCGCCCACTCTATAATTTAATCACAGCTACCTTAATTAATGAAGTAGGTGCACTCAGCTGTGGTGTTTGATACTTAAATGGTGTGTTTGTTAGATGTTTACCTGGATAAAGCTGAACTCCCGCCAGTTGAGGGCACTACTGACTGAGGGGATGGAGGTGACAGCCAGCAGAGAGAGCAGGCCCAGGCTCATGACCCCGAAGGAGATGTACATCTCTACCCTCCACACCTCCTCTTCATTCCATGAGTTCTCCACGTTGGCGTGGACCTAAGTGTGGGCAAAGGTATGGTGGTACAAAAAGTACATAAATAAAAGAAATGTCAAGGTCATTTATGCTTTTAAGCAGGTTTTCTCCTTATTCTAATCACTTTATTCTGTGACCTGGATCCAGATAAGTGGCAGGGAATCAGATGAGATGGGATGATATAATGACTTTATATCTTATGCAATGGTTTAATTCAGCTAAAGCAGCATTATGTCAATATTGTGTTACAGTAATATGTACATGAGTGATACAGAGTGCTTCAAAAGCAAACGCATTTCTGATGTCATGTGCTTCTTGGTTTACGCCTTGCTGTATGTGGTGCACTAATGGTGTACATTTTCACAGCTCAAAAGCTGCTGCTCAAATATCCTGGTTCAATATAAGTGAGTTATAGACAACATTTGTGTGAAGACATTCCCTTACTCATCATGAAAAAGCAACTTACTGTTAAAAATAGGCTTTGTTATCTATCAATGTGTGCTTATTCAGAGTGGTCACATGACTTACAGTTTCAAACAAGCCCTCGATTATTCTATGCCTATCATTACACCTCATGGATCAAGTCTGACATTAGATGAAAAAGTTCAGAATGATAATAACATAGTGTACTATCTGTGAGATGTTAGTCCAAATTCCATCTTGTTAAATAAGTTTAACTATGTGTAATAAATAAAATGTTATGTTTCTGTCCCAGTACATCTTGTGCATTTAGCTTCATATATATTTACCCTTCCACACCATGTTAAAAGATATATGCCTAATCTTTGAGAAAAAGCCTAGTAAACCCTATATTTTAAGACAGCAGAAAGATTTTTGTCGATGTTGACATATATCTATTGTAACATACTGTGATATGATGTACATAATACAGTATTATATGATGTAGTGCAATGCAATACCACTGATGTGCTGTAATGTAGTACATGGTAAATGTATTATGATGGCCTGCTCTCCCTCGCACCTGCTGGAAGGCCATGTTCAGAAGCTGGTACCGCTCGGACCTCCTGAGTGGCAGGCAGAGGCTGTACAGCACATGCACACAGGCCAAGAAGAAGCCCAACAAGCCCAGCTGCTTACGGCTTTGCAGCCAGCCCTCCAGCCAAGCTGGAAAGCGGCGGTACTTGGTGCCGTAGTAGAGCTGGTGGGCGGCGGCCAACAAGCCGGCCAGGTAGGCCAGAGCGAGCAGCGTGAGTGCCGTTGACGGCAGTGTGCGGTTCACCACCTCCACGGGGATCTTGTAGAAGTCGCTGCGGCGGCTGTGCACGTAGGGGTGGACCACGTCACGTGTGAACGAGTAGGCAAAGAAAAGGACAGAAAGCCCCACGGCCGCCAGCACGGGGCCACGCCAGGCTCCAAACAGGCGAAGCGGCATGTCTTCAATCTCCTGTGCCGAGGACAGGGCACCCATGTCCACGGGGTCAAAGTTCAGCCGATGTGCCAGCTCCATTACCTGCCCACGAGCCTCGGCAGAGTTGCTACATATGTACACCTGGGTGGACAGAGGTCACCATCATAATGATGGTATGCATTGTCTATACCACATATACTGTATATATTCTGCATGGGCACTCAGGATGTTTACTGGTCACTACAATGGGTCTAGTTTATGATCCCACAATGAAGGCACAGATATTTGTTCCATACCTCATTCATACCTCATGCTCACAGAAATGACACATGAGGTAAGGGCTTCATAAGCACATTTTTTCAGTTATAAAGTGATACTCTGGGGTTTGAGGGTATGTTTCAACCTGAGGCTGAGCATGTAAACAAATAAGATGTTCACAGCCTTAAATAAACCATAGGTCATATTTCTTATATGTAGACTCATTTTATATATGACTTCACTTACTGGAATTAAAATGAATAAGAATGATCTAATGGACTATTCCTCATATATTTAGTTTAACATTTTTGTTGACAAACGCCCTGAGAATATGTGTCATTTCCGTATCTTATGAATTTAAGTATAAAATTTGATATTGATAATGTACTTTTTGTTACAGTAGGAGTTCTTAACTGTTTTTGTGTTTTGGATGACTTTGACAGTTTGGTGAAGCCTGTAGGCTCCTACTCAGAATATGTTTAAATTGATAAAATAAAAATGCTAATTTTCAGTTAGAGATTACTGAAAATAAAGATGTATTTTTTACCATCCAGGTTCGCAGACCCCCCTGAAATATGTACAGCAATGTCTCAGAGGTCTGTGGACCCTGTGTTAAATACGGTTCCTTTAAACATAGTCTATACGTGTTTACAAAACTCAGGCACAGACTAGACGTCAACAACTGTGTGGACATACCTTCCTGCTAGCGTCCTTGGGTCCGGACTGCATGGCCCAGGCAGAAATCACATTGAAGCCCTTGACAACCAGAGACTCAGGGAAGAGTGTTGCCAGGTACTCCGCGTTTGACTCTGGATACTGACTCGGCCTGCTATTGTTGCTGACGTCCACCAGCACCTTCCCTGCCAGCAGGTGGCGTAGTCCCCAGAGCGAGGCATAGTGTTCACGCCGGACAGCTAGGAAGACCACCCCAGCCTTGGCAACGGCGTCCTCGTGGTGTGTCACATCCACCACATGCGGGAAGGACTCGGCTGCCCGCCGTGGCTGCCGGCTGCCCACGGTCACACGATAACCAGAGCGTAGCAGTCGCAGTGCAAGACAGCGGGCGAAGTCCCCCGAGCCCAGAATGGCCACAGCGGGCCTGGCTGCGCTGCCTTTTGGCCCATTCTTAGTAGGGTCGGTGAGGAACATATCCTTGGCACTTGGGGAGCTGCCACCCAACATTGAGATGGTATCCATACTCAAGTCTTTGGGGGTCCTCTCTCTCTCTGCCAGTGTTTTAAGGGGAAAAGAAATACCAGTGGCAGACATCTACCACTTCCACTATTCATAGTTGCCTAGCAAACATTGTATCAAGTGTGGATCACATGACTGTTTATTTTGCTCACTTACTGAGCTTACTGTTTTCAAATTCCTTCATACTTAAATACAACAGTTTGTAGGACCAAAACCAAAGAAACAATCCAGTCAAGAATGTTTCACAGGTAATATTTATAATAACAACTGTTACAACAGGTAATATTTATAATAACAACAACTGTCCATGTTTTGTATTATTTTACATTATTAACAAGACTAATTATTTTATATTTATTTTTAAATTTTACAATAACTGCGAATTCCCACACAAGTGCCAACCTTACAGCCTTCCAACCGAAAAAACGAGCAGTAAACATTAAACACATACAAAAACGATCTTTCAGATATGTAATCGGTTTGGAAAAGGTGGCAAAGCAATGTAAATTTAAGATCCTTTGCATGCACTCCTCGTAGCGATGACGCGTCAAATGTCGTTGATCGTTTTAGATAAACCGAGTTGCGCCGCCAGAAGCAGTTTATTCATCGTTATGGTTCAGTATGTCACTGAGCTATTAAAATTTATTTTTAGCAAACAGTCTACTCAAGATAAACACGATTTATCCTTTAGTTCAATAAGAACTAAAGGTTAGTTTTAAGGTGTTATCAGAGGTGTTTTGTAACCTGTTACTACACGAGCTTTAAACAAGGCGCATTTCCAGCGACAGTGATGGATACTGTATCTTCTCTAACACAGCAATTGTGCACACGTCCTTCAAAACCAGAGGACGCATAAAAAAACAAATTATTTTAGAGTATGCGTTATTTGATTCCTGACTTAAGCAAGCAACGTAATTGTTTGCAGTAAACCACAAGAAACGCTTTGCTTATAATTACAGTATTTTGTCGTGACAAGAGTATGGTCTTACCTTTCATAAGTTCACTTGGTCATGCGGACTGACTGTGATTTTTCTTAGCGATAGCCTTCCTCCCCGCCCTGTCTCCTCTCTTCCTGGAGTCTTCAGTAGAGGAAAAACGAGAGCATCCCTCAGACAGTGTGGGGACCGGGGAGAAGCTGCGCACTATGGCAACGCAGCTGCAGCGTTTTAGCGCCGCCTTCTCGCCCTTTTCGCACTGTGCCACCATGCGCACCTTTAAGAGAGGATGCTGCATTGACACCAAAATTTCTGTGATCTACCAAGTCCCTTACCGCCTTTATTAAAATATTGGTTATTTGTTTTAAATTTGTGGTGTCAGTGCTGAAAACGAACGTCATAAATTCCTCTGGCAACTACGTGATCCAGTTTCGTTCAAACAGACGAATGATGAAAGACTTCTAAGCACACCTATATGTATTTTTAGAGGCCCGCACAACAGTGATGCTGCAGTATATTGAATATACTAAGGCCAGTCACAGCTACTGTCATTAGTTAAGATAAGATGATTGAGTGCCTTAATACTCTACTGCTCTCAATTAATCACTATTCTGACACAATGAACTACATGAACATAATCCATCATCACAAACAGGATGATTACATTAAAATGCTAAGACTTACAACAGAACAAAAACAGGTCCAATATCACAATTTGCAAATAAAAGAATAATAATGATCATGAAAACGCTTTATGACAGATTACCGTATTACTATGGTTTTATTGAATAATTCGGTGTGGAACATTCTTTAAGATTCATAACTGTGCTGAGCTTTGAGTTAAGTCTCTATTGGACTTCAGTAGACTGTATGAACATAAACCCTCAAATTTATTTGACATCTCAAAAAGATTTATTTATTGGTAGTAAGGGATCATCTACTAAAGCACAACACAAAATAGGATGATCCATTGCAGCTATTTCAAGACAGAAACTTACACCTTACACCATCTGAAAAGAAAATTTTCAAGAAATATAACTAGATTACCTTTCAGAAAAAGGCCCAGAAACACAGTAAGGCCATGGTATTAGGGCCAAGACACTTTCCTTTTTCATATCTGTCTCCATGTTTCATATCTCTCTTCAAAGTTTGATGAACTCAAGACAACCAGTAACACCATAAAGATGAAAGAAAAGTAAGGAGTGAGGTTTTGTCGTGATGAATTCACTGTTTAATGGGATCGTTTTCTGGAATCCCTTTCTTGTAATTTAACAACCCAAACCAGTTTGAAAGCAAAAGAAACAGGAATAAGAGCAGAAGAATATTTAAGTGAATAAGAGAAGCATGTAAGTGGACACACATAATAAAGACACCTAAAGGAAAAGCTCTGTGGAGGTTCTGACACAGTCCATGAATCAGCTGCACAGACACGTTACCATACATGACTTAAAAAATGTACATACAAGATGGCATACAATATCAAAGTTGTCTTTACGTAAAACAAAAAAAAGAACCATTGTTAGGTCAATACTGTCATTCTCCACATTAAAAAATAGCCTAGTTGATGACAATTGCAACTTAAAGAATAGTTTCCCAAACTGTGGAGCTCAGACAGGTACTATGCTGAGAACTGTCACGCCCAGCAATTAGCAACCGCCAGCCCTGCTGAATTACGGTTCACAGCTTAAAACAACCACACTGACGCCAGTCCTGTGCGAAGTCTTGAGCCCTCATGCACCATACTGAGCGTTTATACAATAACTGGTCTTGTGTTCTTTTTTTCCCCTGTGGTTCTGCCTGTTCCTGCCCTGGTCCTCCACCTCCTGTGTTCCCTGCCCCTGTTTTTGTCCTGGATTGACCTCACGGGTTTTTGGACCCTTCCTATTTCTTACGACCACCTCTCTAACAATTGCCCCTGCTATTGCTGTTTTTGCAACAATAAAGACATCTCCTCTGCACATTGGGATCCTGCCTCTTACTCAGTGTTCGCGAACGTTACAAGGACCAGCTGAGAGACCCCTGTAGGTAGTGTGTGTAAAATGCAAAAAGCATTTTCTCATAAAAATAAAATATTTTTTTGCATATCACATTGAAGTTCATTTTCTAAATGTTTAAATAATTTTTTGCTACATAAAAATTTTGTACAGTAAAGAAAAAACAAACATGGTAAGGACTAATCAGTTTTACTGTGCATCAAAGGTGAACTTATAGCACGTGGTCCCAGTGAGTCACACCATTACACCTGTGCTAGACTGTTAAAGACAGCATTAGGAAAAATTTAGGAAACACGCTACATTAGCAAGTTGTATTTTCACTGGAGCTACTGAAAAACAGCTGGCAGATTGCAAGGACAAAAGTGATGCTAAAAAGAAAACATTTAATCAAAAATATGACAACATCTGGTTAAAATATGGATTCTTCACAGTTGGGGATGCTGCTGTCCCAAACCTTCTCTGTGTGTGGTATGCAGCAAGAAGCTAGCAAATGAGTCTGAGACCTTGCATGCTACTTAGAGACTGAGGGTGACTTAATACTTCATTTGTGCAATTTAACACTTTGTGCTGGTAATGTTCTTTAGATGAAAATGTCACTTGATGAGCATGCAGCATGATAACCCCCCTCCTTCCCCACACACACATACACACACACACACAGAGTTTGGTCTGTGGGAAATACTTTAAAGTTGTTGTGCAAGACACTCAGCACTAGCTCATTGTAACACATATGTGAAATGTTGTAAGATGCTTTGGGTTAAAGTGCCTGCTAAATCAATAAATATATACCTGGTCCATACATAAAGTTTGAGAACCCCTAACTTAAAGTGCTTAATTTGTGTAGAAATAGAAAATTAATCATCCCATTAAAAACGGACCATTTATATAGCAGCACAACCTCACTTGGAATGGCCAGATTGGGCTCCATTGATTCTGGGGACACAATTTGATGAAAGAGCACTTTCAAATGCTCTTGGTCTTGCAAACACATCCACCTACAGGTTAGCATACCAGAACATTCTACTCTCATTGGATTCCATACTTGTAAAACCAGGCTAAATGGAGTGATCCACATTTAGTAAAAGGTTTGCGCTAATCATCTGACTTCTTTTTTTTAATTAGCATCCATCATGACATGGCTAGCCCTTCAGCACTTAACATCACTCCAAGACATTTACCTCATATATGTACAGAGTTCAGAAACCTGTGTTTTGAAACAGGTAATAAAACAGCATCAGGTACTGTTACAGTTTGCAGGCTTATTGATTTTCAAAATATCTAATATGCTACAGCACCTCTTGTAGTGCAAGGTATAATTACACAAAAAAATAAGCAAACCAAAAAGTGTACAGTGTACAATAAAAAACCCAAAAACTTAAATACAAATGACCAAATCTGTTAAAACACTAATGTTTCAAAAGTATCTTTGCATTAGAGCAAGCAGTATATTAGCAGCAGACCCAAACAACCTTAATTAAGCAGCAACATTAGAGATGGGCACAAAATCAAGAGACCCACACCTGTGTCTGACCTAGTTTACCATGTCCACACACCACAGGGATGCAGAACTTCAGCCAGCAGCAGCACTGTGCTAAGAAGCCTTCAGTTCCTGCAGGGTGCACTTACTGCAGCCAAAACTCAGCTTTCAACTCAAATAAAGATTTTTATAATTTTTACAGTCAATCATCTGGCCATGAAAATTAATCAAGCCCCGTCTGATTAGGGACTGAGCATCCCTGATCGAGATCCAAATAAGTCACTTACCCTAAATTATACCAGTCACATATCTTTGAGCAGAACTGCACTTGTGTTAAAGCAGCAGGATAAATATGACAGATAAATATCCAAATAATACCAAAAGTTCCTCTCAAAGACATTTGAAAAGTGTTAATAAGGACCAATCAAACAGTGGGTCTACTGACAAAGTCATAGAAGCTCTGATACACAGCACTGTATTACGAAATACCATATCATGAAACTCTACAACATTATGCAGTCAAAAATCTAGCAAACGCTTTTGCCCACAGCAACTTATAGGTCTGTAACATTGAGGAACTGGAAGTGTATTTAAAACAAAATAAAAACATCAGATAAAGATCAGCTCCACACAGTCTATAGGGAACCATTGTGTAATGATGTTCAAAAACCCTGGCCATAAATAAGTGGCAGTAATTTAAGCAACAATTACAAATACTCTAAATTCACAAAACAAACTTATTTTTATGGTCTTTCTTCTTAAGGAACACTGACAGGTGTTGCTGTCCCAACACAGTGGTTCTCAAGTGGGGGTAACTAGTAACCTCTGGAAATACTCAACAGCACCTCAGGGGGTACTTGACAGAATTACCAAATTTGACAGCAAAAAAAATTTTCCAAGTAGCGCAAAATTCCTTAAAAAAACTACCTTCATAAATTTACAAAATGCACATAAAAAACATCAGGAGATACTATAAAGAAACACATCTTGCAAGAAGGGTACAGAAACCAAAAAAGGCTGAGAACCAGTTTTCTAACATTTTATGCAATGACGTGATAAGGGTCTTTGCTGCCACATGTACTTCACAAATAGACCTTGTTTTCTGTCTGGTCTGTGCGCTGACGTGAGCATGACAGCACACCTGGCCCCTCCCACCCACGGCGGATTCGCCCCAGCCTCTGACTGAGGCAGGGCAGCAGCAGAGCAGCTCTGCCCAGGAGCACCAGTCCAGGAAGAACCGACGCCAGGATGAAGGAGGGCGGAGTGTACCACACGTAGCTGCCTGGCTCCACCCACTTCCTCCAGCCATATACCAGAGCATGGGCTGTGCACAGTAGCAGGGCGCTATATCCCAGGATCCTCTTTGGAAAAGAAAAGTGTCTTAAGAGGGTATAGTAAAAGCCAAAATCAGTCATAACAAAGACATCAAAATCAACAGGAAGTTAAGTAAAACATGCCAGAATAGCTGTAGAGTTTAACACTAAACAAGTAATATTGAAAGAGCTACTTACAGCATCAAATTCCCTGCAAGTGCAACTACAGGAACAATTGTGCAACCACAAAGAGCAAAGATAGGAAGTGTAAACAGAGACTGGGACCAAATGGGCAGATATACCAGACTGAGCCCAAAATATATACCCAGGTAATATTAATATTTTCATTATCGCTTTAACCTGATTTTCTAACCTTGACAGGGCACGTTAAAATTCTGGACAGTTTTAGGTCTTATGGCTAGTACAGGTATGCTTGTTGCCTGCATCAAGTTTTGGAATTCTCCCCTATTTACCTTTTTTTCCTGACCTACAACAGACCCAAGTAAACAAGCTGTTACCTGGAGACACTATACCTCTCTCAAGAGAAACTGCTCTGACTTTGGTAAAAGTCCTTACCTGGATGCACTGAAACTCACTCCAAGTGAGGGCATGGCTGACAGAGGGAATGGAACTAACAGCCACTGTAGCCAGAGCAGCCAAGCCGATGATCCCCAGGGAGACGTAAATCTCCATCCGCCAGACGTCATCCTCAACCCAAGCATCCGTCACATTCCGCTGCACCTACTCACATGGAGGACTACTTGATAAGAAGCAGAACTACACAATGCAGCATTATATGTGCTTACGGAAAATACAATCAACAATGTAGAGATTGTTTAGGTTGTAAAAAATATATATATCAGATGCTATGGGGATTACTGAATGGCAAAGCTGCTCATGCTCATATACCTCCCCCTCACGGGAAGGAATTTCAATTTCGGGCTCCTAACCTGCTTACAGGATTAGGGGTATACCAGAAAATCATGGGCCCTCTGACATGAACTCACCTTACCCCCAACTCAAATAAAAGTGTATTATCCCTTTCCATGCTGCAGGATTCATGTCCAACTCTGAGCTTCCTGAATCAGTTATTTTTCACTTTCTATGACATGCCCCAGACAAGACTCTTGAGTCACCCTAAAGCAGGCCTTTACCTATGTATTGGACTTCCACATAAGGGCAAAAAGGCCTTGCCCTCCCTGAGCGCTTCCTACCTGCTGATAGGCCCAGTTTAGCAGTTTGTATCTATAAGATCTCCTCATTGGGTAACAGAGACTGTAGACAGCATGCAGCGAGGCCAAGAAGAAGGACAGGAGGCCCAGCTGTTTCCTCATGGAGAGCCACCTCTCCAGCCATCCAGGGAAGAGACTATACTTCGTGCCTGACAGAAAAGGGTCACAGTTGATAAACACCCAGAGACACACTGGGGAGTCCTTTTGAAGGAGTAGAAAGATTCATAAAGAACATTAAAGAGATTTCAAAATGCAGGACACATAGTGGCATGTGGAAAAAATGTTTGACTATACTATATGAACTTTACCAGGAAGAAAATTATATCTGACTGCCTTTGTCATTTCTTAACTGTTAAGAGTTGTCAATATATGTTTGCATTCATACACTGAAACATAAGCATACACTAACCCAGCCAACTTAAAAAGCTTTAAGAAGTTCATCTTAAACTTAAGTATACAACTGACTGACCTCAAATAAGACTTAAGGAAGCAAACAACATGCTATCTGTGATGATAAAAATCGCACTGCTAATACTAAAAACCATATTAT
>JABJVR010000106.1:1013009-1032032 GCA_025773905.1 Chitala chitala | reverse complement strand
GAGTTTGCATGTTCTCCCTGTGCTTGGTGGGTTTTCTCCAGGTGCTCTGCTTTCCTCCCACAGTCCAAAGACATGCAGGTTAGGTTGATTTGTGTGTGCGTGTGTGCCCTGTGGTGGGTTGGTGTCCCCTGCCCTGTGCTCTGGGATGGGTTCCAGGCTTCCCTGTGACCCTCACCAGGAATAAGCGGTTAAGATGATGGGTGGAAGCGTGGTAGTTAGCACTGTCACCTCACACCCCCAGGGCTACAGTTCAATTCCTGCTTCAGCTCTGTGTGTGTAGAGTTTGCATGTTCTCTCTGTGCTTAGTGGGTTTTCTCTGGTTTCCTCCCATGGTCCAAAGACATGCAAGTTGATTGGTGCTTGCAAATTGCCTGTAGTGTGTGTGTGTGTGTGTGTGTGTGTATGTGTGTGATGTGTGCTTCCTGGGATGGGCTCCAGACTTTCTTGGACCCTGAATTGGATAATGTGGTAAAGTGTATGGATGTATCAAGTGACTCCAAGTTCTTGAGCAAATCCTTATATCAGATACATCACAGGCTGAAAATAATGTAATGCAACACATTATATCTCAGTATTGTGAAAGATTGGGGTGAGGTCACATAAACTACTCATCCTGATATTCCGGTACTGTGGGGATGAGGCAAATATAAGAGTTCTGGTTTTCTGGGATTGGGGGTTCACACGTTTAAGGCATTAGACACATATGAGGGCCACCTGTGCTCAGAAGAAGACTGGAGCAGCCAACAGTGTATGTGTGGAAGGTCTACGTGGGACTTGGCACGTCCCAAGGATGGGAACAAGACACAACAGTTTGGTCTCTGTCTGTGAACTCAAGGACAAAACCCCAAGTTGGCCAAAATGTGCAGCTCCAGTTCATGCCTGACAGAAATATGCCTGACACACCACTAAGTCAGCAAAGCCTAAGACAGTAACACAAAAGTATGTTTTCTCTAAGCCATTTAAATGACATTTGAATGATGTGATAACAACATCCCTACAGCCTGGCGTACGAGTATGCTGAGTCAGTGTAACCTGACTAAACCCAACTCCGTTTTACATGATTTATATAGCAGTTTGACTCA
Source organism: Chitala chitala (assembly GCA_025773905.1). Classification (NCBI taxonomy): domain Eukaryota; kingdom Metazoa; phylum Chordata; class Actinopteri; order Osteoglossiformes; family Notopteridae; genus Chitala; species Chitala chitala. Next base: position 1,030,950 of record JABJVR010000106.1, on the reverse strand, counting down.
GTGTTGGTTTATAGAAGGTGATTTACGCAGCATCCATGTGAGGTCAGGCACGAGCGTTACTGACAGATGGTTTCTACACATTCAGAGCTGCACAGAGGTCAGTCACGTTGCACAGTCAACCCTGGTTACCTAGGAACCGAAGGGTGAACCCGGAGTGGAGGGTTCAGCTTAATTCCAGGTGGAAGCTCTGCTCTGCAGATCGTGTCTGACAGCCAGGCCGATTCGGTTCTTCTCTGACTGGCTGTCTCAGAAAGCGTACGTGTGCATCCGCAGACCGTTGCATCGCTGCCTATGATCAGACACGTATGCACGAGTTTAAGTAACCAACTTGGTGACAATATTTCAGACGTTAAGAAAACAACTGAAAGCTTCCCTTAAACTAATGCCAGATTGCCATGTGGGTGCATACAACCTGTGTTAACTGCATAACATTAAGTATCACTGTAAAGGTTAAATATACTTACATATTTATTATTTGTAATATATGACCACATCAAACAGTTTTGAACAAATATGACCTGCCCACCACCCTTTAATAATCAGCTATAAATGGCCCTTTAGTAACAAACATGAGGTAGAAGTGCACATGCATGTCAGGCAGGAAGTGACTAGGAGGCATCCATCCATCAGCAAGCGCTCATCCTTCTGTGGATAGCCGGTGGCCTGGAGCCTATCCCAGGCAGCCAAGCCAAAACATGTGACCTCCAGACACACAGTGCCAAGAGCTGAACCCATGACCCTGGCAATGTGAGGCAAAAGCACTGCCCACTGGGCAGCCACGCCACCCTGACCACAAGGCAGAACAGGAGAAAAAGCGTGAATGAGTGGAAGGCATCTTTCCAGCCCAATATGTTCCACTCCAGCATCAACTGCTCATTCTTATTCCTGCTGTCCACTGGGCCCTCTCTCTCTCTGATTGGCCCATAAGATGTTGACCCTGTTACTTAACACCCCCATTGGTCAGCAGTGATTATACGTGTCATTATGCATTCTGGTCAGACAGTGGTGTCCAGTTTGAAGCTGGTGTTGGGAGCTTGTCTGTCTGACCTTAATATTGGAGACCATCTGTCATTGAGCATCACCTAAACATCTAAAACAAAGGGACTTAATTAGGCCAATTATGGGCCCGAGCTTTACTCTTAGCACTGGGTGTTTACTCTGTTCCAGTTAACACGATCCATTTCCCCGCACTGTAACACAGGTTACACAACAGAGACGTCTCCAAGAGGTCAGTCATGACCGTCACCAGGAGGGAGAGCACTGGTGAATCATCTAACAGTCTTAAACTGTTCCTAGGCAACACAATATAATGGTTATTGCCTTACAGGTTAGTTTTGGATTTTGCTTGTTTGGCTGATGTAGGGTATGTGCAACAGATTTTTACGCATACAGGTTAAGTTGGTCCTATTTTTTGCATTAGTTCAGTTATTGTTTTTAAAATGCGTACATCATAAACAAAAGGGGAAAGACAGAGAGAGGGAGCAAGAGAGGGAGGAGAAAGGGAGGAGTGAGAGGAGTGTTAAATATATCTCAAGGAGTTAATCTCCAACAATCTAATCAGTATTGAAATAGACTTAGAAGCGGCAGGCTTCAAGGCTGTTTACATGAAGGTAAGTGAAATGCTTATTCACATTTTAATTTTATTTTCCCCAAAATTATAAACTGTATCTGAGGCACAGAGTAAACAGAACATTTTATGTAGAGTGTCTGTTCCCAGAGCAGCACCTCCAGGTTCACTGTTTCACTTTCCAGAATATAGACCAAGATCTAAGTCTTCTTTGCAAAAGAAAACTAATTTTGTGGTTTCTTACAGAATGTGCAGAACTGTACAACAAAAGTGCTGCCTGACAGAGCTTTAAAGTCTGTATATGTTTAAATTTGTTTTATGCAATATATTTATATAATGTATTACGCTGTTTCTTGATTTTATCAAGTTCGCAACGAAAAATGTTTAAGTTTGAATTTTGTATTGCCTCTATATATAAAAATACAGTAATATTCTACACCAGCTTTAATGTAATTATGGTATTAATGTAATGGTAAACATCCATTCACATATTGTTTATTAGCTGTGCATGTAGTCATGGACCAGTTGGTTTCTACACAGCTGAGAGAGAACATACAAGTCTGCTTAATAATGCTGGAACTGTAACTGACTTCCTAGAATAGACAGAGCAGAACTGTGGTGCGTCTGTTACGACTGTGTAAATGTCACAGTTTAAAATTTAGACACATTTAAATCCCGTTACGAAAACCAAGTGACCGAGCACAGCATGATTTGGCCTGTTTGCATCCAGGTATAAAAATAATGGTATTCCTCAGGAGCTGTGGCAAGAGTCTCCATCAGGTCGCTACAGCCATCATATTCTCTGCCATTGACCAGCAGCGTGTCCGCTTTTCAAACTGACAGCTGATTGGACAGTCGGGAGACTAATCCCACCCCCAGACAGCGATAAACAATAAGCATTTAATAAACTGCTAAATGACGACTGAAACAAAAGGCGTTTATGCTCATTAGTAGTTCACATATATAATGTCCATCAAAAATGTCCATCATCAAAAGCCTTACATCTGAATAACGGCACACGTCACACAAGGACTGTCTGCACTTTAAATTTGCTGACGAAAAGCAGCTCCTTTAAAATTGAACTTGTGAAATATGAGCTTACAAAGGAAATTACATATTTGGCATGCAACACCTAGGAGCAAACAGATTATAAAAAAGGAATGAAAACACTTCATTTGTATAAATTTGCTATATAATTTGATTTTAATAGTATTTCATTTAGTGGTTTTGTGCCCTGGAACAATTTCATTGCGGTTCACAATATAAAAATTAATATTTTGAACTGAGTTAAACTGTTATGTTCAGTTATTATTGAGTCGAAGTGACAACAGCAACAGGGAAAACAGAGTCACACACACTGCGGTGTGTGTAAACAACACTCATCCGCTTTGTATGTAAACCAGTTCATTTATTGAACTTAACTTTACAGTTTAAACACAAACACGTTGGCTTTCCATACAAATGTGTGTGTTTTATGTTGTTGCTCCCTTAAAACTTGTAAATAACTTTGAGGAAATCCCTCATTGGAAATAAAAGAATAACTACAAAGCAACAGATGGTAATTAGCCACATGGTGGGGCTTCTGAAGATTAAGTCATCAGGAGAGGGGCAGCATATCTGCTAATTTCTACTCATCAGTTCTGGGTATGTGCAGTGCTGGTGACACCAAGCCTGGGTATGTGCAGTGCTGGTGACACCAAGCCTGGGTATGTGCAGTGCTGGTGACACCAAGCCTGGGTATGTGCAGTGCTGGTGACACCAAGCCTGTAAAGGTTCAGTGAGAGCACAGCTGCAGCATACAGGCCGAATAAGGCCAAACCAAAAGTGTTTGGGACTCGAAGAACGTTTTTTTGGAGGGGGGTAAAACTGAAAATAATGAAAAATACCCACTGCTCCTAAAACCTATATGCCATTGTTATATTTAACTGACTATATATTACATGTAATAGTACAGCACATTTTCGTGAAATGTAGACTTGTGTACCACAAGACACATTAACGTATTTGGTTTGATTACTTTGAATTTGTCTATCATCTGTTCCTCAGTGTTCTCTCTATACCAGGCCAGTATTTAAACTAATTAATCTCAAAATCCAATCAATGCATCCGGGTTTGAAAGAGGAGGTAACGTCTCTCCTGCGTGTTTCGCCATAACACCTGCAACAAATCCCTGTTAACTTCTGCCCCGCTCAGCTTTAAAGCAAGTTTTCTGTCTTTAATGGCATTTAGAAATGTGTGAACCAAGCCCTTCATGTCAGTGTGTTCTGGATTACCTGAGTACGTCTTGTAATTGGTGGTATAAAGAAAATTCCAGATGTGTACATTATCTGATGCCAGATAAAAGGACAGTCAGCCATGCGGTCAGTAAACCTCTAGACTGGTTCTTCTCGGGTTTATAGTTCTTCACATATGTTGTGCACCATACCTCAAAGTGTCAAATGGATAGTGATAAGTATTTTATATGCTTCTTATTCATTTTGTTTAAAAAAACAAGCCAGAAGTTACCAACGTTTATTTTGTTGCGTGTGTTTTAACCAGATTCGCACATTAGCAGCTCTTGAGTTTTGGTTCAGAAGGAGGTCGTTCAATAAAAGCACATGGGTTTGAGATAAGGCACATCCCTACTGCTCATGTCAACACTGATTAATCTGCACCCTTTACATCCAAGCATCTTTCTGTACTCAGGTAACACACATGAGAATTTTAAGTGTTTCTTCTTGACCTCTCCTCCTGTAATACTGGCCTCCATTCGAGAACGCCACACTCGGTGTTCTGTTTTCTAACTGGTCCAGTGTACTGCCGTTGATGTTATAACCCTCTGTTAATTCCATGTATCTCAGTTCTGACAGTCCTGTTTTGATTTCAGACTACTTCTTATCTCACGTGCTGACAGAGAGCTCTGCATTCTCCGCCAAAGTTCAGACCACGGTGCCTATTGTCCATGAAAAGACGCTGGTTCTCATGAGTCCAAGCAGTCAGGACAGAAGCCAGGAGGGAAGGGGACTGCCTGAGGACCCCAGACTGTGACGCCATTTACTCTGGGGCTCATATACCGAGAGAAACCAGACTCACATTAACTAACCATCACAAAGAGTGACCTTCTCGAAGTACTTATCATACTCAGCACATGCAAGAACAGAAGTTTTTAATTTGAAACTTCAGCACAGAGTTGTTGTTTCATGAATCCACCATTCTGCATGGAGATACAAAGGTGCTTTTTGTTAAAACTGAAGTCTGTACTTTGAGAATCATGATGCAACTACCTTCTCCTTCCACACAATATTTCGCAGGACTCAAGTCAGAGAAGCAGAAAGGTCACATTCTGTCAGAGTCAAGGATTCTCCTGACTCTTCTTTTGACCATGCTTATGCCCTTGGTGGCAAGCAGCACTTTACCAGGGAGAGAATATGATTATGGTTCTCATCCTAAATTTGTTTGCACACCCATCCCAGCTGATGCTGACCCCGGCTGCTTTCCTGTTGGTTCTGGCATGGGTGGGGCTGGGCCTGGCGTGAATGGGAACGGGCACCATGGGCACAGCGGGCGGTGGGGAATGACGGAGGATGCCAAAGAGACTATCCTACACCTACGTGAGAGCCTTGTCCGGCAGAAGGAGACCATCCTGGACCAGCGGGAGACTATCAGGGAGCTGACAGCAAAGCTGACGCTGTGCGAGAGCTTTGGGAGGGGTGTTGGGGGCCACGATGTTCACCGTGACAACCACAGCCCTCACATGCCCCTCCGCCCGCATTACCCTTACGACAGCGTCCAGTACAGTAACCACCTCTCTGACCCTCACTATCCCACCGGCAACCATCGCTTAGACGGCCACAACAGACGGAAGGCTGCCCTTGGAGGAGGGGAAAAACATGGGGGGGAGAAGGCCCTATCCCCCGAGCAGATGGGCAGGACGCTGCAGGTGCTGAAGGAGAGACTGGAGAACCTTCAGGTGAGAGACAGGGTCAAGAAAAACAACAGAGCCAGGAGAAGAAACTGCTATGGATTTACTTTTAGGAATGCCTCTGAAGTGTAGTAAAAACACCAAAGCTCACACTGAACGGACAGCAAGGCCAAGCACATGCGTTGTTAATTTAACAGCACGTTGTTCAGTCCCTGGGACAATAGCAGGCAGCGGATCCGGCGGATTTCCCTTGGTAATTGGAATGAGGAATGTTGTGTTGTGTCATCTCAGCCTGCAGCTGTTAGTGGGGGGGGCGACCGCTAATCAAGATCACTGCCAATTAACCTGAGCTGTACTGACGAGGGAAGGTAAAGCTGGATTTAAGTGAGAGCTGCACAAGGAGGAGGTAGAGCTGGAGATGTGGGGAGGGGGGATTAAAAACATATATTGCAACTGTTTACGGGACTCTCGGACATGAGCAACTCCACAGCAATTAAAGACACAGGTTACATTTGTACTGATGTCTGAGGTTTAACTGACCTGGAGCCATAAAAGTCGATAAAACGTTGATATGGCTTTTAAAAGTTCACCAATTAATTCATATATTAAATGTATTTATATAGAAACATACATTTTTCATGTTGCCCATTCAATACCTTTACACACAATGTAACAGGTCTTACTGATACAGAGGCAGCTCCACAATCTGGGCTGAGCTACAGAAAACTAATCACACAAACACACAAAGCGTTTTCATTTCTCACTTGTACCAATATTACTACTCCTTAGTCCGAGCAGCTTTGATCCACACAGGTGTTTTTTAAGTAAACTAAAGGGTTTTTTTTTTATCCTAGGTTATAATTCATTCCCTTTTCATAAATATGTGGTCAGACCTGTAATTCAATGTGCCACACTGAGACTGTTTGGTTAAAGACTGAGCCAATCATACCTGTAGGGGAGGGGGTATTTAAAAATAATTGCCACTCCCTTTTATGTCTTTCTGAGAAAATTGAAGAAGTGCATTTTAATGTTCCTGTTATCACCCACAGCCCTGATGGATGGGTTAATTTAACTTCATAAATGCCATTTTTTTTCAAAACATTGTGTATATCACCTTAGTTACATATTTTATATTATTATATTGTATACACATACACACACAGGTAGTCCCTGACGTACGATGGAGATGCGTCCCAATGACCCCGTCGTAACTTGAAAATATCGTAAGTTGAGACCTGGCCAAAACATCAAAATCACAGAAAAAAATACGCTCTCTAACACAGACACAACTGAACTCTGTCGATCGCTGGTCAGAGTGAGGCGTCTCACAGGGAGGGAGATGCGTACATCCCGGCAGCGTCCCAATGTATCGTACTGCACACACTGCTACATTTGCCTGGCATGTGAAACTTAAAATATTTTTACAATTTTGTCGTATCCCATTGAATGTCCAGTATCACTGACAGATGATAGAAGTGACCCTTCACCCCACAGTGTGTCAGCCTCCCCCCAGTTGCCCCCACACTTCATCCATGCACGGCTTTTCTTCTTACCATCAGCAGTCCAGAAACGCATCCAGCCCCTACTCTCATTCCTTGAGAGACCTTCTGCAACACAAGATACATGCTCTGGAGCAACAAATTCACCACCATTCAACACCTGAGGGCAACGGGGATCACCATGATGACAATGACCATCACGAAGACCATCACAACGGTGGTCACCATGACGATAAGCATGACGACAGCCATCCTGATGACCCCCACCTCGATGGCCATGACAACCATCGTGAAGACGACCATGATGGTGACCATCATGAGAATGGTCACAATGACAATAAGGCAGATGTGGGCAGTCAAGGTCATCACCCTCGGGGCACCCACCCCGCCCAGGGTTACAGAGCTGCCACCCACAGACTGCACACCAACAAGCTGGACACCGTGTTGGGTCACCTGCACCATAGAAACTCAGAAACAGGTACAGCACCGCATGTGGGACACAACAAAACTCACTGGACAAGTCCCACACTGAGCAGAGTCACAAACACAAAACTCTGTGAGTCAGTCAGTCCCACACCAAGCACAGAGTCACAAACACAAAACCCTCTGAGTCAGTCGGTCCCACACTGAGCACAGAGTCACAAACACAAAACCCTGTGAGTCAGTCAGTCCCACACCGAGCAGTCACAAACACAAAACCCTGTGAGTCAGTCAGTGCCACACTGAGCACAGTCACATACACAAACGCCTGTCAGTCAGTCCCACACTGATTGCACATGTAAACTACACCTATTATGTTTGCTGCATTATGCCGTGCTGCTGTTTAAATCTAACAATGCCTTTTTATGTCCAGCTGTGCATAAGAAGCCAAAAACCCTCAGCGCCTTCCAGATCGGCTTCCCCATGCGAACAAACTACATGTATGGACGCGTCAAACGCACCCTGCTGCACGACATCTTTGCCGTGACACTTTGCCTGTGGCTGAAGGCAGGGGCTGGGCCTGGCCTTGGCACCCCCTTCTCCTACTCCGTTCCGGGACAGGCCAACGAGATGGTGCTCATAGAATGGGGAAACAACCCCATGGAGCTTCTGATTAACGACAATGTAAGGCAGTGTGGGAGAGGGTCCACTTTCACTGCATAAACAGTACATACAGGTTCACGCTGGGATGAAGGTTTTGGTAATAGAGTCCTGTCTGCTGTTCAGACAAGCATTCAGAATAAACATTTCTTAGATTTTGTTTAAAAAAAACTGTTAGCATTGCTAGGCGTTAGGCGATTCTTTTCTTTTAGGTGATACCGTGTACACTCTGGATAGGGCACCATCTCTGCTGAGCTGCAAGTTTTTGGACTGTGGCACAAGGCTAAAGCACCCAGATGAAACCTATGACCCTCAATGTGTGAGGGGGGTAATGTTACCTTCTGAACCACTGCACAATCCCTTCCTAACTCTTAAAAAACATTACGCTATCTCAACTCATGGACTGTTGAAGGTGTCATGGTGGCACAGACATTGTCAGTCAGGGACAGAATTCTGCTTCCATTGGTGGTGGAAGGGGGATCCTTAACATGTGATTCAGCTTACCTTGTGCTCAGTGGGTGCCTGGGTCACCATACCTGTTAATGGTGTAAGACCATAAAGAGGAGAAAAAAACCCTTTATTATCCAGAGTCATGTGGAGACCATCTTAATGAAGATTTCAAAATCCACCTCTGCCAGGTGTAAAGTTGTGCTAAATCACATATAATAACCTTTTTATAGATAAGTTTAATTTCAGCAAAAACCACAAATTAATTTACAACTTTACTGATGAAGTTTAGCATAGAGTTCTTAAAGACAAATAAAAAGGCAGCAGGATTAGGAAAGTGCAAAGGAACACACTGAGACTTCATAGCAGCTGAATGGTCACGCTCTCCTCCTCAAACAGGCAGTGACTCTACCACTCTCCCTGAGTGATGGGAAGTGGCACCACATGTGCGTTTCTTGGTCAACACGGGATGGCCTTTGGGAAGCCTACCAGAATGGCTTGAAGAGGGGGTCAGGGGAGAACCTGTCAGCCTGGCACCCCATCAAGGCTGGAGGGGTCTTCATCTTGGGACAGGAGCAGGTGACACCTAGTTTCCTTTGACAGAGCTGTATCTGTGCTGCTTTCAGTAGACCACAGTGTGCCGTCTTCTTTCTCCCTGTGAGGTTAGCGTCTTGTACACTAAATGCATGAACATGGACTACTCAGTTCTGCCAGGTTTTAACAGAAGGTACACTGAAGGAAAAAGAGGATGTAGTCTCTTCTTTCACAAATACTGATACATATCCAATCCTACTGCAGGAAGCATTCTGCTTGTCCTGAGTAAAATAAAATTAATTAAAATTTACTTCTGTAGTTTCTTGACCATCTCCAGTCCAGTCTGCTGTATTTCATAGTATACTGTTTGGAAAAGCCTGTATCTTTTCTTCATCAGTCTCTTCGCAGCAGGGTCAGTCAGGGGTCACAGAAATCCCCCCACCTCTTACAGCAGTGTCAACCCTTTGTTTCCCTCTCTATACACAGGACACCCTGGGGGGCCGTTTCGATGCCACCCAGGCTTTTGTGGGGGAGATTTCTGACCTGCAGCTCTGGTCCCACATGCTCACGCCTCATGAGATATACAGCATAGCTACCTGTGGAAGCCACATGATCGGGGACGTTATCACGTGGGATGAATCCATGATTGAGTTGCATGGTGGAGTCACCAAGTATCCCTTTGACCCCTGCCACTAAGGAGACGGTGCCCCCATTTCTAGAGAGAGCCGAGCTGGGAAGACTTGGTGAAAAAACAAAGCGGAAATGCAGAGATTGAAAAGATGGGGGTTTGGGGTATAGTGGAGCAGCCATGGGGGGCTGAGAACTCTTTCCCATGTAACATCTCCCTCTCTGGAATGACCATGCCAACATGCCTGGACCTAGCCATTTCTATCAGGGATGTGATTAATTCTGAGAAAAATTAATGTAGCTCATTAATTTAGTCCTACCACGACCATTGTACAATGTCTGGACATTAGTAAAGTTTGCTACAGAAATGACCAAACAATGATGTACGGCTGAATTACAGAAAATCTCTAAGGAGGTGTTTTATAGGATATAAAATTACTATTGGAAAAAATCTATGAATTACAAAAGTGCTATTTTATGAAGATAGTTTAGCCAGCTAAATGAGAAGAAAGGTTCTTTAGCTTTTAGAAGATCTGTGTGAAATAGAGGTATGGGGTGTGGTTTTTCTAGTGAATGAGAATTTCTGAAGAAATACAGCAACACCAAAGATAACAGGACCAGTAGCATATGAGACATAATGTATGTTGTAATAATGTATAGTTTGTGATGAGAGATCGGTTTTCCTCTAGTTTTTAGAATGTGTGTTGTCACATTTTCTGTCAGCCTTTCTGAAAGTTGTCTGGCAAAATCTCCCTTTTGAGCACAGGGGGAGGAATTTAGAGGCCTTTATGTTGGAGAATTCAGTGCGTGAATACTGCGGTATTAAAACAAAAGACATATTTGATAATTGTCACACACAATATTAATATTAGAGGATTTATTCTAAATAATTTTAGTAATCTAAGAGGCTGAGGAAATTTCTTTTGAAGATAAACTTTGTATTTTAATACGTTTTAAAAACATTGTAAGAATTATGTTGAAAGACAAGTGCTATAGCACTTGTCTCGATTTTAAGTGTATGGACTACAGTTTGAGCCGTGAGTTAGATGTGACAGGCACTTCTTAACTTTAGCTTACGAGCAATCAGTCCTCACAAGACCCAAACTATGTATTTTAGGAAAAAACATCTGTCACAATTTATGAACACTGTATGGCACTTTAACATAGAAATCATCTTAACTTGTAAAGGAGTCCTACAACCATACACTTAGATGTAAAGTTCACCCTTTATTTACAAAAGTTTTGTTTTTCGTTGTAGTTTGCGTGTTTCATAATCTCCATGTTATCAGCATTACCTGCACACTGTTATTAAACTAGATGCCAACAAAAGCCAATAACTTTAGCTTTGAAAAAATACATTATTATAAGAGTGGCTTTGGAATTGTTTCAATATTTTGGCCTTTACAATGCATTTCTCATGTCTGGTAAACACTGTGGGTGATAACTGTCTAGCAACACCTGCAAATAGCAAATTGCTTTTTTGTAACTTAACTGTATATGTGTATGACAGCATGTATTGCACCTGTAAACCTAAAAAACAGAGTAAAGAAAAATTTGTAAAAAAAAAAAAAAAACCATACATGATCTTGCTCCTTCCCCGTGTACTCTCACCAGCTGAGCAGTGAGTTGATGGCAGTGGCCCTCTTACCTCACAGAGCTGCCTAAACATCTTAAAAGCAGGATGTCTGTAATCAGCCATAATGCTCAACCAAGCCAATTACTCCATTTACACAGTTACACAGTTCAACTCAAACTCAGCGTCACGCGGCACAGCCACCTGCTGGCATGACGTTTAAATCAGAAGACATTCGAGGGACGCTTGACAAGCGTTTGAGTAGGACTCATTGTCTGTGACTTCGGTACTCTATACTGCTGTGAACACCACTTCTAGATATTAAAAACATGATGCTAGTACAGAGGCCATACATAATCCAAACCACGCCTTTCTGCCTGAGGAAACTGCCAAAAAGTGTTCCAGAACATTTTTATAATTACTTTTGCCAGATATTACTAATGAAGCAACACCAACTGCTATGTTTTGCTTATCATCCCAAGTCGTTATCTCCAGAAATAAATATGAGAAAACCCATGACCTGCCTTGAGCACAATGTATCTACAAAAAAAGGAATTGTGAGAAATCTTGATGCACAAAAACGTCTTTAAAGTACACAGCTCTTACTTTTCAGTACAGCCATAATCTGTTCTGAGCAGATGTTCAGACAATACTGCTGGCCTTCAAGTACCATTCAAAGTGAAACTCCTGTAAGGTGTGAAGGGTACTGGGCCAGCTTCATCACTCTGCTCTTATCTCATGTTCTACAAAGCTTGTGTTACACAATCAGGAAAACTAAAGCAGAGAATTAATCACGCCAGAGGTGCAACACTATCATCGTAAACACTTGTGAGGAGACAGCAGATTGAGGGAAAGTGAATTCACGTACTTTTAGCGCATTGCTTTTATCGATCATGCAAGATGTATTTTTTTCTAGCAAGGTTTTCCCTTTCTTTGACAAATACGTCAATTGGCTATCAATTATTTCAATGGTAATACCAAAGTTATGGCATTCTAATCTTGTGTACATTATACAAATAAACTTGTACAACAGTAAACATCGCTTTACAAGCACCATGTGTAAAATCTAGGAAACAGGGAAAAAAATCCTGCAACTTATTGTCATTAAAAGAATGGGTAGCATAAAAGGTATTCATATCTTAAAACAGAGAAACTAGTGACATTTCAATTCAAATCATTTTTATATAGCGCCTTTCACAATGAGGTGCTTCAAAGTGCTTTACAGAAGAATTTGCAGATATTACAGAAATGAATGAGTTAAGTTAAAGAAAATGATAAAAGCAAATAACAGCGGAGGAGACGAACCAAAAACTCCAGTGTGGAGAAAAACCTCTGTTGTCCCAGGGACAACCGGCTGTCCAGCCCCTCCTCCCCCTTCCATGTACATGAGGAGCTGCGAAAACCCGTTCAGCAGTGCGGCGCAGTGCGGCAGCCCGGGTGGAAAGGGGGGGGGGGGGCTACGGCAGCGGTGCGCGGCTCACAGACACACTCCTCTCCTCTCCAGGCCGGAAGAGAGCGTGCCAGGACCGAACCGCAACTTCTCTCCAAATGGGAATAATGTTTTTCGTCTGGAAAACTGGGCAGCAAACCTTTGGACCACGCTTCATGTGCTAAATCAGCTTCCGCAATAAAACCTGACTGTCATGGGAAAAAGTACTGAAGTTTAATTTTTAAACTGCACATTTTTACACTGTCCCAACTTAGGTCTTTTGTAGTAAGAACAAATACATTAATCATTCTGTTGTTCTTGGTCACAGCTAAACCCTGAAGAACCAAACAAAACCAGTAACATAGTAGCTTATTGATTATGTTTACAAAATTTTAAAAAGTTTTCTCTGGGCCCAGTACATGCAGTTTTACTGATGTCAATGGCCACCAAAAATATGGTCGGACACTCAGGAAAAAGTCCTTTCAAGAGTGAGGAAAGAGCAAAGATAGACGGTGAAACAGACGGGCTCCCTGATGGAGTTACAGAACATCAAAATACCAAGTACAGTACTGTGTAAAAAGAGCACAATGTGACCAAAACACCAAGCAATTAAAAAGGATTAAGAAACTTTGCCCAGAACAGTGGTTTCAAGGGCAACACGTCAGGGCCAATAACCCAGGAATCAAAACTGCAAGCAGTGCCTGGCTTCGCTTCTGGGTCGCTGAGCGTTTTGTCCCATGCGGTGAGGACCCCTGCTGTCAGTGGTGTAGGGAAGACAGCTGAACACTGTCCCTCGTGCTGGAGCACAGACTGCAGATGCTCTGTGTTCACAGGCAGGGCCTCTGAGAACTGAAGTGCAAATGACAGCTTGTCCTGAAATCACGAAGGTGCTCTCCAACGAAGGGGCAGATGCGTTTCAATCAACGCTCTTGATTTCAGTTTTACTAATTCTGTATTTATATAAACGGATTGCTAAAACAAATGAAAAACCGCCTTAGTACAGTTATTTCCGGTTACATCTATGGAGTTAACTAATTTTTAAAATTATAATAAAGCTTTATGTAGCTCAGTGATTTTACTTACCTTTATTAAAACATAGAACAAAACTAATAAAAAAAAAAAATTGTAAAACTACGCTACTGCTTGGGGACCGTTGGAACATTGTAGTAGCCTAGCTAAGGCCCTGTACATTACACTGTACGGCCCAACAAAAGATTTTCATTAATACAGAAAGACAGACTGCCAAAAAGAGAAAATGTATAAATAACGTTTTCTTATGACCCCATTCACAAACAAAAACAAGAATTCTTTCAATCATTCGTTTTTATTGTTTTTTTTTTTTGTTTTGTTTTTACAGTTACTGATGCCAGTGCACACTGTTGGTTTCTTCTGCTACATACATCTTAAATTAATTTCAAAAAAATTAAAGTACAAAAGGAAAGAGGCAGAGACTACGGGCTACTAAAATACTGGCTTGAAGACCAGACCAGACATGAACTTGACTTGCCTTGCCCAATAAATATCTGCAGCAGCTCTGCACTTAAAGGAAGCCCACCAACCAGCATCACCATCTGCGTGCCCCAGCTACCTACATTGTGTGCCCATTTGACACGCATAATCTGTAGAGCACGTCTGATTCGAGGCCACGCCTCCTCAGAGTGACGGTAGGTCAAACACTTTGCATCAGCCTTTGGCAGAGAGCGGCTGTGTCAAGGGATCACCTCATCACTAGGATGTACCGAGACAGTACCTGGGTCAGACAACAGGCAACTGGGTGTTTGATAAACAGTCTGTCAATGGCACAAAAACAGAGACGCCAGGCTGCGTGTCGAGGCACACGCACCCGAGTCCAGAACAGTGTAGATCGGGAGCTACCATCAGAGTACTAAGGATGCATTTGCCAGCGGGTCTACAGAGAGCAGTGGAAGCTCTGCATGACAAGAGGGCCTGCAGGGAGTCCAAACGCACCATCATGCACTTTTTAGGGAGTGAGTACAAGGGCTGACCAATCAAAGCAATGCAACGTGCGGGTGGACACACATCAAGTCAGTCCTCACCTGTGACCGTTAATCTGCCTGCCATGCTCAAATTCAGCAGTTAAAAAGGCGAGCTATTCCATGTAGATTACTAGGTAAAGCCAATCCGTACATTATCCTAGCAAAAGCAAGGCCTTTAGTGAGGGTTAAATATCTCCACAAAGAACCAGTTAACTGCATTCCACAACTTAATTAGGAAAATCACATAAACTGTCTCAGGATTTAAGAGGGCTGCAAACACAGAGTTAAATTCATTCTGCCTTGTGAAGCACTTCCATTTGTTACAGGAACAGGAGAAGAACATTACAATGAAGGAAAAAAAAAAAAAAAACATGGATTACAAATAGTCCCTTTGCATGAATCCAACACAAACACCTAAACTGGCTTCATTCTCTTAGCAACAGAAGTCATTTCAATTCTTTAACATGCAGACAAATAATAAAACTAAATAAATTAAAAATTTCAATGAATGATGCAAAACAAAAAATACAATTTTTTACAAAGACAAAAAGTGTACATAATCACAATAAGCTGCCTTTCCATTTCTTCTGAAAACGACCTTGAACAAAGAACTTGGTTTCAACTTCACTTATGCCTGTTCGCTGGCAAATGTCAGTGTTTAAAACAGGAAATGACTTGGATCACAATGCCAACTACCCCAAGGATTCCCACAGTACAGTACCAAACCATTTTGATTTCTTCTCATTGCAGAGTATAACAGAACAATCCTAATATTAAGAGGCCAATTCCATTCCAAGTACCTAAAAAGCTGGAACATTATAGTCTAAATGTGACACCCCCACAAATTTTTATTCCCTGGCATTCATATCGGAAAGCACAAATTTAACAAAAACACCAACTCCATCTGCAACCAAGACAGTGTTACAGACAGCAAAGAGCAGCCGGAATGTGCAAATCTGCACTTCAAACCCAATGCAATTCAACTGCACAGCCGTCAGTCCTGGTGCGGCCATTACACTAACATTAACCGAGTTATCAGTCAGGGTATATGTTCACAACCCTTTCTGATTACCTCGATAACACGTAAACATGAACGACTGCACATTTCTGTACAATTTATAAGTCTATAATGCAAAACCTCAACTTCAAGAACCAATGCTACTCAGTCTGCAGACATGTGATAACGGCTCACTGATGTCTGTAGCAACTGAAAAGCTAACAGCAGTGAGCTAACAGCAGTGTTCTCCAGTGTTTCCTGTGGGTCCTCGCTACTTGTAGTGTCTTTAATTTAAATAGCTACTAGTCAGTCTATGCAGGTTTACACAGTGGAAAATTATGAGAATCATCTAGTAAGGGTACAAAGAAGCTCCCCCCCACCTAAAATACCGCAATGTTTAATAGTTTATATGGTGCAGATGTTTGAGATGTAGTGTAACAGAGGACAGAAGAAGCAGGAGTTTGGGAAGTAACGTGTGGTGGCGTCGTTACCGGTGCAGCGCAGCGGATGGAGCCAGCGTGTAGCAACAAGGGGCACATTCTAACTTCGAGCTGTTGCAGGACTGCCAGAAGGACCGTGACGAAAGGTAGTGAAACCCCACCGGGTCCTCCAAAACCCGTGTGAAGACAAAGAACATGTTCTACTGTAGTGTTGGAGGAATGCAGCATGTAGTGTTTCAGGACATGGGAAGGTGAGTGCCCCCCCCCGTACTGTGAAGGAGGGACAGGATGGAAGACAGCAGGATGGGCATCTCAGGGCTGCTCTTCTTTCTTCTTTAGTGAGATGCGTTTCTTTCTGGCTGCGAGCATTTCATAGAAAGGGTCGACGCTTACAGCGGCACTATGGGAGGAGCGAGGTGGGGAAGGGGGTTAAAGGTCACAGACAAAGGGAGGTCGGTTTATCAAAGAGCCCAGCAGCCATCTTCAAACACATTTTCCTCATCTGTATACCAATCACTATAAATAAACCTTTCAAAAGACTTATATTACTAAAGGTAAATGTATCCTTGCTGAAAACCACCTTGCCTGCCATTTGTTCTTCTGTTCTATAATCAGTGTGTGGGGTGGAGTATGACTCACTTGATGCTTTGTATCCACTCATCTTTCTCTTCGGGGGTGGGCGCAGAAATGCGGTACACCATGTGGTTGCCCTCGACAACACGCCCGTCCGCCTCAGTCTTGCAGGCCTTTATCAGCTGGCCGCGGTTATTGGGAATGTAGAGCTCAAAGCAGTTCTATACAAACAGGACGATAGAATTGGTGCAGGGTGGCTGGAGAACAGACAGGCGTCACAGCACACTGGCCACAGAACAGGTACGACCACAGCGCTCAGAAACAATGACACCGCAAACCACAAGCATTAACCTTTATCCAATAAAGAGATGTTAAAACTGTCAATCATAAATTTGAACAAAAATTATTTAAGGATAATTAGGTATCCCACATGGGATTGCAACGGAACGTTTCTACTTGCCAGCAAATACAGTTCTGACACCCTTGGACAATAGGAAGCAATTAATATTGACCAAAGGCAAGTGGATGGGGAAGCAGGTACTGCTGTGAAACTGCTACCAATGAGGAAAAATGGGCCTTTAAACTGTTCAGATTCATCAGGAAATTACATGCAAAATAATACAATCCTATAATGCATCTGGACAGAGAAGGGTGACTGAAAAGTGGCTTACAGGTTTCCTGGGATCCTCCACCTCGCGGATGCTCAGGTTCTCTAGAGGAATGATGCCCCGTGGCTCCTTGTCCTGGAGTAGACACACACCACCCCCAACAATTACAACCATCCTCCTCAGAGTCACACCCAGACACACACCACCTCCAACAATTACAACCATCCTCCTCACAGTCACACCCAGACACAAACCATCCCCAACAATTACAACCATCCTCCTCAGAGTCACACCCAGACACACACCAGCCCCACCAATCCCGGCCATCCTCCTCACAGTCACACCCAGACACACACCAGCCCCACCAATCCCGACCATCCTCCTCACAGTCACACCCAGACACACACCACCCCCAACAATTACAACCATCCTCCTCAGTCACACCCAGACACACACCACCCCCAACAATTACAACCATCCTCCTCAGAGTCACACCCAGACACACACCACCCCCAACAATTACAACCATCCTCCTCACAGTCACACCCAGACACACACCACCCCCAACAATTACAACCATCCTCCTCACAGTCACACACCACCCCCAACAATTACAACCATCCTCCTCAGAGTCACACCCAGACACACACCACCCCCAACAATTACAAC
>JABJVR010000106.1:998942-1012909 GCA_025773905.1 Chitala chitala | reverse complement strand
CATCCTCCTCACAGTCACACCAAGACACACACCAGCCCCACCAATCCCGTCCATCCTCCTCACAGTCACCAGCAGACACCAGCCTTCCACCTCTATGTTCTCATTTTATCATAGTTACAATTTCCCCATTTAGACTTTGGTTATATTTTAAAAGTAAAACAGTACAAAATGGGTACTGCTTGACATTTTGCATCACTACCTGGAATGTTGTACTCTGACTGATTAATATATTGCTGTGTACTTTATTAAAATGTGTTAATTAGTTAAAAAAACACCACCAAGTCAATATTAGAATTTTTTTTTAAGTTACACTCACCGTAGTGTATTCAAAGTAATACAAGCAGTTGTCTGTCAAGATAAACCATCGTCTCTTCCACGTTTTGACCCGTCCTCCTGAAACAGACAGCATTTAGCAAAAAAAAAAAAAAAAAAAAAATTATTAATTTCAGCTCCATGTCTTTCCTTATGCTGCTGTGATGTGCAACACAAAAGAGTTACATTTTAAAGTAAAATGTCACGCTACATGAGCCGCTTTGGAGATTTGAGAATAGAGAAATAAAATTACAGCAACATTACAGTATCGACTTAAAGTCATGTATCATACGTGTGGGAGGCGCCTGCTCGAGGAGCGTGGGTGAGGTGGCTAACCGCCTGCTAACTGGGTACATACCTCCTTAGAAAGCAGCAGCAGCAAAGGGCAGAAATCACAGGGAAGCAGAACAGCGACCAGAATTTGGGAGGAGAGGAGAAGAACAAAAGGAGGGAGAGAGAAGAAGGCAAAGATATTAGTATCAGAACCCGCCATGCAAGGAGAGGTTAACTGTCCAGACTGCAACAATGGAGAAATAAATAGTTTTTTATGGATTGTGTGTGCGTGTGTGTGACAATCGGTTGTTTTATTTATTTCACCACTGTGTAAAGGCAGTCTGCATCACATCCTCGGAGTGAAACAAACCAAACAGGACAGAGGACTTGAAGAATGGCAAACGAAGAAGAATGTGTCAAATTAAAAGTCCCTCGTCAGGCTTGCCTTCAGAAAGCAGAACCAGAATGCCAAATCTGAGAACCACTGAATTAGTTTTCATTATTGATGAGTAAAACATCATCCAACACTGTAGCAGAAGTCAAATTATCAAAATAATTTTAAGGTACAAAACAACACGTACCTCTAACCTGTAAAGTTAACATGACCATTTACATTAATGATCAATCTCATCTGGAATTAATTCTGAAACTCAGTCATCTTTGTAAATCACAATAAGAACACCAGATACCTTTAAGAGTCCTCCATTTCTTCTCAAGTAAAATGTTATAGCAAAACTATGTACGCAAATGTCACAATTAAAACAAAAGAACAAAACAGATAAACAGCACATATCCAAACTGAGCCCAACATTCATAGAAAGTCACCAGTGTTTAAACAAGCTCTGGCCTCCGTGCCGCTACAGGAGACCGGCACCATGTCTCACCGAGTTTAAGTAGCCAGCCCTCTCGGTCAGGGTTGAAGAATGTGTGCGTCAGGTCATTTCCATCATCTTCAGGGATTTTGAACGGCTCGTTCTTGATGCTCTCATACAAATTCTTTAAAAAATAAACATTAACGTAGAAGGGTGAGAAAACACAGCAAGTGTGTCACGAAAGTAGAGCCTGCCATAATATGGTTTGTGAACGTGAAAGGATCAGCCAAAGCAACGAGCGCTAGGCAGGCGCCAGCGGACACATCTCACCCTGAGCAGTTCTTCTGGGAGGTCACCACCATCATTGATTCCTCTGTTCATGGAGATGAACCTGTCCACCCCAGGTTTGTCCCTCACATTTGGGTTGTGAAGACTTGTGTTCAACATAATGATAGCAAAGGAAAGCACGTAGCATGTGTCTGGGGAGGAAGAGGAGGAGAAATGGTCTGGGTTAGCCAGGCATTAGGAGGAGCAAGAGAACAAGGAAGAATGAGGGAGAAAAAAAAAAAAAAAAAAGAGAGAGAGAACCCTGTCAACAAAACAACTACTATAATGCAAAACTTCCACATACAATGAGGTGGTTACCACAATGTGTATTTTCAAACTGGATTTACACTTATGGCATCTTCTCAGTGTAAAGTATGAAGGCAAACCTTCATACAATGCACAACTTTAGCTATAAAGACATTTGGTCATGTGCTGGGAGAACAGAGTAATGACACCTGTGCTTTGGAAGACTCCGGGATTACAGTGACAGTATCTCTGCGCAAAGGCCTCCATCATCCTGTCGATCTTCTGGGCTTCTCCTGGCAGACGAAAGCTCCACAGAAACTGTCTGAGGTGAAAGGCAAGGAACAACAGGCAGGGCAGAGTGACACCTCGATCATTATGCCAAACAACCCTCTAGAAGTGCGTCACATACAAGGCAACATAAATGTACACAAAGGAGAATTTAAGGAGCAAAACACACAAAGTTGAACAATCACCTGAGAGCCTGCACCAGGTTGAGATCAGTGAACTCATGAAGATCCACAAACGCCTGGAGAACTTTGATGTTAAAGTCATCCCTGTAGAAATGTAACAGAGAGAGGGCGACTGACGCATTGCCTTGGTGTGGCTTACATAAACCATGATGTAAACCCCTCAACGTGGCGCGCACCTCTCGCCCAAGTAATCCCCGATGGCAGTCTTGTTGAGCCCTTCCCCCTTGTATAGGAACTGGGCGATGTCCTCGGGTGTGTGCCTCAGAAGTTCATTCTCCACCAGGAAGGTAATGCCCTGCATTTACAAACACGGTAGGCACACAGCAACATTACAGTGGCATCACTCCAGTCATGACAACGTTTTGGCACACTTGTTCTAATAGAGGCTAAAGTGGCCATATTGAGACTTTCCTTTTACTAAGGGATAAAATCAAATTACATAAATCAAACAAAAGTATACTAAACAAACAAACGTATATAGTGCTTAGGCATCAAACCTCAGGAATGCAAACATCTCCACTAATATGATAACAAATGCCTGCCTTGTGTGCCTCTTTCAAAGCCTGACAATAAAACAGAACTACTGAAGGTTAGAGAACTGCTTATAAAACACCCCGTTTTCAAACTTTTTGCCCCTGCATACACAAACCAACACAGGACAAGTTTTTTAAACACCTAAGATTTTCAAAACCAAAATTAAGTGTAATTTCACATGCATTTTCCTATGCTGAGTTTTAAAATATCTTGAAAAAGGTTGGTGCTTGTACAAACAAATTACAAAAAATAAAAAACAGCGTCATGCTTTAGGGGGTGGGAGGTGGATACAAAGCACTGACTGTTATCCTGCACAATACAGGTGATGTACACAGAATAGGTGAGTCGCCCCATAAGGTAAGCAGCTCACCTTCTTAGGGTCCATGTTAAACTTCTTCCTCCCCATGGCAACGTGTCTGCTTTTCTGTAAAGTTTTGCTGCAACAGAAAGGAACGTCATTTTTCACAACAATATTTCAGTGATTTCATCATATTCATTGTGAAGAAAAAGGAGGTGGGGGAGTGACCGTTAACGAAGGGGTTGACAGAGCAGAGTGTGAAGCACGCGTGTCCGTGCGTTTCCCGACCTGCCCTCCGTGCTGCTCTCCAGGCCCTCGACCTCCATGATGGCCTCCCTCAGCTCCTCCCTCAGCCTTTGGATTTCCAGCAGCAGGGCCCCCTTCCTCCTTCGGATGTCCTCCAGCTCAGAGCGCTCCTCTGGGCTCAGGTCCACCGGGACTGCAG
Organism: Chitala chitala; assembly: GCA_025773905.1. Classification (NCBI taxonomy): domain Eukaryota; kingdom Metazoa; phylum Chordata; class Actinopteri; order Osteoglossiformes; family Notopteridae; genus Chitala; species Chitala chitala. Next base: position 1,009,192 of record JABJVR010000106.1, on the reverse strand, counting down.
AGTCAGACACGTGATGGAATTCGGCCAGAGCCACAGGCGAACAGAGGAAGCCAAACAGAATGAATGTAATGGGGAGAGATGCACCACGGCCAAGGGGGGCTTCAAGGCCAGCCACAGACAACCGACTATACAAAGACATTTCACATCCATTCTGGGCACATTAATGTCTTGTTCATTTGGAAATTACGTAAAAGTAAGCAGCTCAATCACTGACTCAACATAAGTAAACAGTGAATTGCCTTATTAGCCAAAAACATGTCTTTAGGCCAAGGTGTTTTCAGGCTACACATGAGTGATGTTCCAGCTTGCCCCTGCCAGCTCTGAGGCATGTTAAAACAGTCACAGCACTGCTGAAGCAGTCCAGCTGAGAAGCTTTGCTCGTGGCAATTCAGCCACACCCTCTCAAGGCAAGTCAGCCTTCAAATCTCAAGTAATTTGTCTTACCTCCTTATTTCGCCCATTCCATTACATGGGGAGATTTTACAATGTCTCTAAGCTGTTTTTCTTGTGTGGTGGTATGGAAGAATACACATTATAGCCAATACCTACGTGTCAGTTCACTGCTTTACATAACACATTCAGTGCAAATACATACTGTACTCAAGTATACTGCTGATTAAACCGCACAAAAATTTGAAAGGGAATTAAAAAAAAGAATACATAGAAAACAATCAATTCTAGACGTCCTAACTGACATTGATGGTAAGCACAGAACTGGAATAAGATAAGGGACCTAAAAATATTTTGAACTGGGTCACAGCAGGGTACTGCACAACAAAGAAGTATACTGTTAAACCATAAGGAACCCCCCTCCCCCCGGTTTACAGCCCTTACTCGTCAGTCTAGCTCGGACTGTAACTTCAGCTCAGACTGTAAGCTTGCCTTGGTTATTTTTGGAATTCAAGCTTTGAATGGGTGTCATTCAGGACGGCATGAGGAAATGCAGCAATGCAACGACTTCACCACACATAATTTGTTTTTTAGACAAATCAATACTAATCTATGTCACAGACTGGATAATGGTGCTGCCAAAGTATTAACCATAACCAAACTGCACGTTCTGCGTTCACTACTGACTGGAAATTGTAAATAATTATTTTGGGTCGCAGAATAACCAAGCAGGAGCCCAACCCCGCCCCCTGACGATGTAACAGCTGTGCATAAACAATACGAACAACAACTACGTACTTACTATTAGATCTCTTGAACTGGCTAAGTTATACAAATACTTAGATTTTTTTTTTTTACTTCGACTGCAAGGGGTTCAAGGTATATTAACCGTGTTAGCTGCACAGATAATTCTGTGTGAAGTAACAGAAACAGGCTTTTATTTTTGTTTGTCCAAAAAAAAGGTATTTTATATAATTTGTCCTGATAAATTAACAAGCTCACTAAATGTAAAAAATGACATCCTCGTTAAATACACATCGGGCTTACTAACGATCACGACAAAGCGCTGTTCTTGCTATGTATCTAGCTATATACTCACTGTAATCCAGGTCATCCATTTTTGGCGCTTTGCTCTTAGGCATATATGTGTCAGGCTCGAATGTCATTCAATAGCCGTAGAAAAACGGATATATAATATATCCCCCAATATCCCCCCCAAAAATTAAATGAAATAAAAACAATTTAATAAATACTCAGACTTCGTTCAGAATTCTAGGAAAGAGACAAAGGAAGAAGCGATACAGGAAGTTACGAAACACACTCATTGAGAACGTCCACGTCGGCCGCCATCTTTGTAAGGGTTCACCACTTCCAGTTGGCTTTCATCAAATCGCCATTTTGGGAAATAGGCCCGCAGTTTGAGCCAAGATGGCTGTCGTAAATACGTTTGCTGTATGCAATGTACGTTGTCACTGGTCATTGAATCAAAGAATCAAATAAAACTTAAAACGCAGTTTCAGGTCGGATGAATGTGACTGATTTGTGTCTATGTGATCGTCAGCACAGACTTTCACCGTGAAAGCATTTTTTAATTTGAGTAGTGTATTTCACTACGGGCACTTTTAGTACCCGGAGCAAGGACGCCAGTCACATACCCGTTAAAAATTGTCGGTCTGCTTGTCATGCCAGTGGCAACAGCAGACACCATTTCCATACTGTATTCTCTTAAAACGCAGTTAAGTTATCTAAGTGCAGCGGAGTTTGCATGTTCTTCGCTGTGCTTTGTGGGTACTCTGGTTTCCTGCCACCGTCCGGTGGCACGTGTTGTACGATGATTAGTGTTTCCAAATTGTCCAGATTATAGTCCATGTGTTTGCTACTGCACCCAACAATGGTTCGGCTAGGGCTGCCAGACGTCGGGCAAAAGGATGACATGTCCTCCTTTTTCACGTCGTGCCATCCGTCCGGCAGTCATTGGCCTAAAATATGAAAATGTCCGGCTTTCATAAGTGCTTGACTTGGCCATGTTGTTGGCTGCAATTGCACGAAACAGACTCTCAGTTGACTCTGGGAGAGGAATTCTTCTCACTAAGTACAGTTTTAAGAAACTGTCTTGAATGGAATTCCACGCGCACATTGCTGTGAACGACGAGCTGCTGCGCAAAGTCGTGTCTTGTGAGAAATATAACACTACATGGTTTCACTGTAGCTTTCGATTTAATTACTCGTTTTGTCAAAGTAGTTGTCGTTTTTGAAGTTTTCTTTGGAGCACACTGCTTTGTGAATTTGTGGAGTGATGCGCCTTCTTTTCTTTGTCCTCCTTTGGATATGCAGGTATCCGGTAACCCTAGTCATGCATAAGCTTGATGAACGAAAAAAATCACTTAAACATACGATAGCTAAAATGTAGGTATTGTGGATACTCGAATACATAAAACGGATACAGGTAAATGACGGACTGCGAGGATCAGTCCAAATATGTTCACCTAAAAAGTTTGGCTGCCATTGTTCCATTCAATAAAATAAAACTCATGAAGTGCAATTGACTAGCACTGGTGTCTTAAGCGCAGTGTGCATTTCCACTTCATACACAGCTTCCAGTAATATTTCACCATTACAACACCTTTTATACCTGATGTGAAGCCTTACCTAAACTGAGATTTGAGAGTATATCAATGGGATAGCATACTTTACCACTAATGCGTATAAATTTGTATTACCCTTCAATCCCCCTCCCACAATCACCACTGCAAGCAGATTCTCAGTGGAGACATTAGGATACGTTTTAACACGAGTCATTAGTCACTATTAATCCATTCTGTTGCAGAACAGTGGTGAATTGAACACTCGTATATTGTTGGCTATTGTTTAAAAATTGCATTATGCTATTTTGTAATTATTTCACTGTTCTTATGTTTTAACGAACCGAGTGAACAAGCGGGATTCGAACCCGTTTGCCACAGCAACTCACAGGATCATTAGTCCGCTGAGCAAAAGTCTGACGGCTTTAGCGCTGGGAGCCAATCGGCGTCCAGTCTCGGCCCCTGGCGGTGACGTCACCGTCACTGCAGCCGCTGCGATACGTTCGTGCGCGTCTGACTGTCAGAGCTGTCATGCCATTGGATGTGACGTAATAGCGTCGCCTTTGTGATTGTTTCCGGAGAAAGTGTATAAATATGAAGTAGATGGCTGCATTTCTTCCATGCGTTGCAGTCTCATGTGGAAAGAGATTTTTGTTCACCGCTGGTGAGCTGTGCTCACTTGCACTATGGAGGAGGTTTTTAAGCAGTGGTAAGGGATCGGGATAGGGCTTCACGTTTTGCAGGTGAGGGAACAGCCGCTGCAGTTGACCGCGGTGAAATGGCTTCGCGTCAGTTTTTTTTTGCAGTCGCACTGAAGGTTAGCGGTTGCTTTGGGGTTTTCGAGAGAAGTGAAGCCAAAGCTCAAATGCGGGTGTCTCAGGAGGTGGGGTTGGGCGTTAGGCATTTAGCGGTTCTGCGGCCCACTTCCCGGAGCCGCGAAGTCGCGGCTGTAGCCGCCGACTAAGGTGCATGAAGAGCAGACTACTTAGCAATGAAAAAATTAGGTTTAATGTTTTTATCTCTAAGTTATAATGTACTGTACGTCTATTTAAATAACGAACACTTTTTTTTTTTTTTTTAGGAATTTAGAATCCGAAGTGACGATGAGTAGAAGACTGCGATCATCGACCAGCAGAAGGATAGACTGACTTCAGATACCTTTTTAATTTGTTTTTTATGTAATGTATAATCTTAATATAATTAGCCGTTCTAATAAATATAATGGCTAATAATACTACAACTAATAATAAAAATAGCATTAATATATTAATACTGCAAATGATTAATCCTAGTAATATTTATTCAATTCAATAATTAATTGTCAAAGATGGAACTATCCATTAAAATGGAGGGTTAAAATAATGTGAAGCATGGTTATCACCAGTAGGTGGCGTGGCACCTCCAGGCCTGGGGCTCCATTCCTGCCTCAGGTGTGTGTGTGGAGTTTGCATGTGCTCTCTGTGCTTGGTGGATTTTCTCCAGTTTCCTCCCACAGCCCAAACACCTGCTGGTGAGGTGGACTGGATACTGTGTGTGCATGCCCTGCGATGGGTTGGTGACCTGTCCAGGTTATCCCCTGCTCTGCACCCTAGGCTGCTGTGGATGGGCTCCGGGCCTCCTGCAGAGCTGTACAGGATATGTGGTTGGGTAATGCATGGACGGAGCTCCATAAATATTGCAGTCAAAATCAGTGCATGTGTAATTTGTAATTGCTAGTAATTCTAATACTGTCAAGACCAGTACAGGGTATAGGTGCAAATGTGTTTTACAGTGAATCACAAATTGTAAAAGTTTGATTTTATTTTAAAAACGTGTTTTCATATGAACAGAGGCTTAATATTAAAATTTGGTATGTCATTCAAATATGTTCTAAAACGTTTTTTTTTTTTTTTTTTTTTTCCCCTATAAAAAATTTGCTTTTTTAAAAGACTGGAATTAACATGTCAGATCTGTCCTTAGTCTTGTTTTAAGTTTATTTCAGCAGATTAAAATGCAGCCTTTTATGCAAGTACTGTAGTGTAGCTTTGTCAATATCACCACCTGGTGGATATGAAGTTAAGCTGTTTGCAGTTACTGTCCTTCTGTAACAATTATTTACATAGTTGCAGTACAAAGTAATTTTAACACTCACCTTTCAAGAATGATTGTAATGGATTTCATCTGTCTCCACCCACCATTCAAAGGGAAGTACTGTGATTTTTAAAGCACCGGATGTATGTAATGCGATTGGAATCATTCCCAGAGGATGTGTTTGTGCTGTTTGACAAGGTTCGTCAGCGTAATGGCTCCACCAGCTGTATGAACTGCAATACATCCCTGGTGTCTGACATTTCTGATTTTGATCACACATTGTAATTTAAAGTTGAATTATATGGGTCAGTCTTACTCAACAACCCCCTCATAGCTAAAGAATGTTCCTCATAACAGGCTTTGCAATTATGTGTTTTCCTTCTCAGACTGTACTAATTTCCCTTACAAAAAAGGGAAAAAACCTACTACTTAGCAGGTTACACAAAATTTGCTGCCTGAAGGGCATAGAAATTAATATTACAGATCTCCTTAGACAATCAGGGAAAAGAAGGGTCTGATGTGGAAAAACTATTATGGTATTAAATGCAAAGCCAAACTTCACTTTTGTTGTGTATACCTCTAATGTATATTCTGTCTTTCAAGAGACTACAAATTTTGTATTTTCCACACTTTGAGTTCTGGTGCAAAAATCAGTGTGGCCAGCCAACCATATTTGAATTGGTTTAAAAGTAAAAACAAAACGTGTTTTAAGTTAAGTTTATTATGAAGAAAAAAATCAAACTTTATAGTGCATTATATATGTATATAAAGTAATGAAATTTTATTACAAGCATAATGAACTATGGACAAGATCTTGTACTAGCATTAGGTAATGATCTCACACTAGTTTTATATTAAATTGCTTTAAATCATAGTCTCTCAGGCCCTGATCACAGACAACACTAAAGCAAACTTGATCGGCAACAAGTGACACTCAGACAAACTTCAAAAGCAATCCATCATAGTTAAATTATCAGTAATTCTCTTTTTTGACAGTGACAGACTAGGAAACTCTTAGCTGGTTTAATGACTGAATCTCACATCTGTCCTCTTCGTCTTCAGAGACCGGCAGTAGACACAGTCACTACGCTTGTCCTCTGCATCGCCACAGAAGCAGAACTAAGCACTTAGGCTTGGACTAAGTCAGCAGTTAAGGACACAAATGTCCCAGAACTATTCGGTCATGATTGGAAGTTCTGAAATGGAAGTTACCTCGCAGGAAAAACAACATGGTACTTAATTAGTCAATATGCATTAAGGGCTTTCATTTCCATACTGATACACTGTCATTTACCTGAGGTCTGATATACACCAATTTTTTCCAATTATGCTGCAAGCTTAAAAGAGCACATATGCATCATAACAAGATCATCAGTGCAACAGTTTTTTTCTTTGAACCCTATTATGTGTGGAGTAGATTGCTTAAAACAATGCCTTTAACTTAAGCCTGTTCTTTTCAACTGTGCAGAATAACATGCCTGTCACCAGTTCATGTGCAGTGGAAACTATTTAAAATGTATAAACAAAATATACTAACTCAAAATACAAAGTTTGTACCATAACTACAACCCTTTCAAATTTTTATAAGAATGGACGTGGAGACACTTCAAACTGATGCTAATCAGGAGGACAATGCGTGTTTTTTAAAATTAGATTCTTGACAATTAGACAAACAGAATTTCTGCACCTGACTACAGAGATTAAATGTCATTCAGTGGTGAAGGACTGTCATTTAAAATATGGACTTCCCTTTAATAAAATAATAGCCAACTTCCCTTACCCCTGGCCTGGTACATCCTGCCAGCCACCAGGACTACCACTGGTCAACAGACATTCTCAGATTTGATAAAAGTTTGGTTTTCAATAGTAATAATTAAAAGGAAGAAAAAGTGTAGGTTTATGAAGACACTATAAAATGACACTACATTAAAACATGTACAACGCTTTTAAAGGACGGAGGTGGACAAAGGAGGTGAGAGATTTATGCGAACAATGGAATGGATCTTTCCATAAGAAGGACGAGCAGCACTGAGCAGTAATAATGCTGCGATTCCAGAATGTGACAACATTTCAGGGACGGCATGTTAAAGGAACATTACAGTCACATGGATGAAGTTGGGGATGAAGGCATCTGCCTTCAGTAAGGCATGGGTACGTGGCCATGCACGCGTGTGTATATGCCAAAACGTATACACACACGCATGCACTCGTATAAAATGCACATTCAAAGCTATTTGTGCAGCCTTTGTACTTTCAGCCAGTTTAATCTGCAAACACCGACCTTATTCAGCAGCTGTGTCAGTAGTCCTACTGTGATCCCTTCAGTAAGTTCACCTTTAAACCAGTATAAATCACCTCTTAGTATCCAGTCATCCATAAAGTGATTAAGAGATAAGCAATTATTGCAATTCAGGCAACCTCAAGAACTTAAAAAAATCCTTAAGCAAAATGCTACGATTTGGAAAAGTCAGCATTCACAGTCTGGTGATCTTCACTGCATCATCACCTACGATGAGCCTGGCCAAGGCAGGATGAACCTGAGTTAGAAACGAAGACAAGTTGACACACTGGACTGTGCTCAGGCACGCATACTTAACATCTCTATCAGTTACTGTTGCATACTTCAAAGTCAAACTGACAGGTAATAAAAAGCCAAACATTCCACTTCAACATTTTTAAGTAGGTCTGTACTGAATTGTTAATAATCTGATGCGAATATACACACGTGTTTGCCGTGTGGCATGCTCTGTTGTACACGCAAGCTTGGTGCACTCCTCTTTCTCACCTGTGCCTGCAGGGGTCCGTATGGCACCAGCTCGCCATCCACGGTGAGGGTCCCTCGTGGCGAGAGCGGCTGCAGCCTGAAAGCCTTGGCTGAGACGTGGCTCACATAAGGGGAGGTGAGGGAGAGGTGGGCACCCCTCTCCATGGCCAGGAACAGGCGCAGCAGGGTGGCCCTGGAGATACCGGCCCGCACAAACGTCAGGTGGATCAGGCCGTCATCAAACCGGGACTGGGGGGCAGCCAGGAGGTCGGCACCCAGGTGCGTCTGGTAGATGGCCAGCACTAGGACGAAGTCTCCCTCAACAGTCACCCAGTCGCGTGTTGGCAGAGGCTGATCCAGAGGTGGGAGGAGGCTGTCTGTGGGGGGGGAGCAGAACCCGCAGGCCGGGCCACGGCTCTTGACAGGGCCGGCAGGTTCAGCTACATCAAACGTGAAGGAGGGCGAGGGGGAACGAAGGGACGGGGAAGGAGAGGTGGAGCCAGGTGTGCCAGGCCTGGGGGCCAGGTAGGAGGAAGAATGCGATGAGGCACTGGATGGGGATGAGGGAGGTGTGGGGGACAGTGACAGCGACAGGGACGGCAGTTTGGGAGGGAGGGAGTTCGAATGCGAGTGCAGCAGAGACAGCGGACGGGGCCTGGAACTGTTCGGTTTCTGATCCACACACTTGTTCTTATATGAGAGTGGGCTGTGGCGGATGGGGGACGATATGGTGAGGGATCGTTCCCTCATGTCTAGGGGGTAGGGTGCTTGTGAAAAGGAGAGCGTCCCATTCAGGTCCACATCATCGCAGTAAGAGCTCCTGCACCCCAGCAGAGAGCCCCGGGTTCCAGGAGGGCTAAGGAAGGAGCTAGCTATCTGGCTTGGTGGGGCGGAGTTTTTACGAAGTCCTCTCTGGGTGTCCTGACAGCAGTTGTAGGACTCGTCTGCCTCTCTCCCTGCGTCAGCTCCGTACTCCTTGCTTTCTCCCAAGTCTGCTTTCTCATCATCAGTGACATCACAGCCTCCATCTAGTGCCTCCTCTTCAAGGCCTGCAGACTCTCCTTCTTCCCGTTCATCAGAATCAGGCTGCTCCGTGTCCTCCTCTTTCACTCCGTCTTCCCTCTCATTTGTTGTTTCTTCGTCTAAGGTGCTATCCTTTGCCTCGTGGTTGTTTGCATATGACTTGGAGTTGTGCATTTCCTGCTCTGCCTCCCTCTCCCGCTCTCGGTCCTCTGCCAAGCTGCTGGCCCGGGTCACTCCTCTGGGCCTCCCCCTCTGTCGCCGCCTTTCCCGCTCCTTTTGTCTCTCTTGCCTCTCCTGCTGCCTCTTCCGCTCACCCTCCTCATCGTCTTTCCTCAGACTCCTCTGCTCGCTCAGACCCATGTCGGACACCGTCCGGTGGATGGGAGTCCTGCAGAAGCCCTCCAGACCCTCCGTGATGCTCCTCGACAAGGGACGTTTCTGTGGGGGAGGCGTGCCATCCTGGGAGCAGGCCACAGCGGAGGGTGGCAGGTAGGACAGGCGGCCCTTGTAGGAGCGGAGCGAGGCCAGGCGGACCAGGGTCCCCAGGGTGAAGCGCGCGGATCCGAGCCCCCGGTACCGCTCGCTCTCAATGTCCACATCGGACACGAAGCCCCAGGCTACCGAGAGGAAGGAGAAGAGCCGCTTGGGGGCCGGTCGCCCATTCTGAGTTGAGGCTGGACTGGTTGTTACGGAAACCAAGTCCATGGGTCTGACCCCACCCCGGCAGAGCAGGAAGCAGCAGTTCAACAGCAGGGGCTCACGAAGGCACATGTCATAGCTAGGGACAGCAAAGGTACGGACTGTTAGTTCACACACTGTCTGCCACAAGTGCTAACAGAAGTCATGAAAGGTGAGAACAAACACTCCTCCAACACGGGCTCCACCAGAACACACGGGCTCACTCCTTCAACACGGGCTCCACCGGAACAAACGGGCTCATTCACGATTTATTTGGGAATTTACTTGGGAACCGTGAGCCACTAAAATGATACATTTAACAGCCTAACAACTGTTTTTCTGTTGTAGCACAACTTCAAATGCACTTCACAAAGGTGCTTATATTCAGCTTTTGTAACATCAGGCAATGTTTTCGCTTTAAATGAATGTTATTTTCACGATTTTGGGTAAAGTGACAAATCAAAAATATTTAAAAAATGAGTCATTATTAAACAGTACACACACACACAGACACACACACAGACACTTTAGCAACTGCCTGAGACAAGGGAAGTGAAAATTTTGGCAGTCCTTTGAGATTTTAATGTTGCAGGAGAGAAACCCAAATGAGTGGTTCAGCCAATAGCAGCAACTTGCTTGTACAGTCCACAGCGTACACACAGGTACATATGGTCAGGTGCACGCCTACTTCAGACCACAGCGTACACACAGGTACATATGGTCAGGTGCACGCCTACTTCAGA
>JABJVR010000106.1:972762-998842 GCA_025773905.1 Chitala chitala | reverse complement strand
ACCACAGCGTACACACAGGTACATATATGGTCAGGTGCACGCCTACTTCAGACCACAGCGTACACACAGGTACATATGGTCAGGTGCACGCCTACTTCAGACCACAGCGTACACACAGGTACATATATGGTCAGGTGCACGCCTACTTCAGACCACAGCGTACACAAAGGTACATATGGTCAGGTGCATGCCTACTTCTGTATTCAGCATGACTGCTTTTAACCAGCAATCACTGGCATGTGCTCTGAAGATAGTAGTGCAACTACGTGGCTCTGAAGAAAAATTAAGCAATGAAATTTGACCACACAGTATATTGTTCCAACATAACAGCCAACAATGGTTTGGAGTCTTGTTGTTCATGGCAACGAGATTTAAAATCCGAAATTTTTGGGACCATTTTGGTCATAGCCTGGAGTCCCATGACACATTATCTTCTCAGTAAAGGAAATATTTAAAATAATCTAGGAAGTACGGGTCTAATAATCTTGTTTATTTATTTATATATCCTTTATTTAACCAGGTACAAGCCTAGTTGATATTAAATATCTCTTAAATAGACTGACCCGACCAAGAGAACAGCAAAGTAGTTAGTATAACAGGCACAGACAATGCAAAGAAACAAAAACAGCTACCGCATAGTACAGAACAAGTTAATCGTCTGATAAATTATTAAAACATCGGAATCAATGACTGTCCTCAAACGTTTGGGGGGGGGGTCTTCTGATAAGGTTATTTCTGTATTTATTTATAAAAACATCACTGTTTTAGAGGCCATACAGACACTTATTAACTTGACAAACTGCCAACTTGATCTTCTTTTCTAGACAATTAATAAAATTAGTGCCTCACGCAGGATGAGCAGCCAGCCAGATTAGTTTCACATTAAGACATTTTTGTTAAAACTTTAAGACAAATCCCATTAACCGCACTGGCTAATCTTACCAACATTTATACCAATGTTTAATTTATTCCCCTAGAGAGACAATAAGTGGTGAAATGGTCATTTTAAAACTTCATACATTATATTCACATGAGCTTGTTTTGATATATTTTTGTTTTCAGAGTGCTTTTCATTTATGTACACATAAAAAATAAATTCTCCAAAGCTGCACTTTGGATTTGGTCAACACTGAATTGTGGGAAAATTTAAAAAGGGACAGAACACAACAAGCTGCATGTAGACTGGTCAAGAGCTCAACCAGGAGAAGAAAGGGTGTGAGAGACACACGAGAAGAGAGGAGAGGAGCGGAGAGGAGCCCCACGACATGCTGTTATCAGGAAACCCACATCCACTACACCCTCAGAAACAGCTGATGCAGAGATCTCCCTAAAAGTACAAAAATGGTAACTCCAGTGGAGGCCAAGGACCACAGGCTGATCAGAACAGCCACAGTGTACTCAGTGTGTGTGTGTGTGTGTGTGTGTGTGTGTGTGTGTGTGTGTGTGTGTGTGTGTGTGTCCGTGACAGCTGACATAAACTTACTACCAAAGCACCAAATTTGGCATATTTAACAGAGGAAACATCTGTTCAAACGTCACAAATAAAAGCCGAGCTCCGAAGCAGGCGCGGTGATATTTACCCTGCGTAGTGGTTGACGGAGCCAGCAAGGGCATTTCCAGAGCCACAGGGCAGGACTCCTACTGGCGTCTTTATTGCTTGTTCCCAGTCTGGTCGTTCCATCAGGCCGTTTATGACCTGATCAGTAGGAGAAACAGGACGACAGGGCTTCAGCGCATCACCCACTACCTGCAGGTTGACCTTCACAGTTTGAGATGCAAAACTGCAGCGTCAGACCCACTGTGGCTGCAGGCACACACCCACGCTCTGACACACTCACACGCTCACACACCCACACGCACCTCGTGCAGCAGCCCATCTCCGGACACAATCACGATTCCGTCCCATTCCTGTAAGGATATCTCCCTCACCAACTCCTTGGCATGGTTTTGTCGTTCTGACCAGGGAAAACAGTTATTCACAATTTATTTATTTATTTTTTTTTTTACAGTGAAACATGAACCAATGCTCAAAAAGAGTGCTGTTATGTAAGCTATAAAGCACTGCGATTAAAGCATGAACTAATTAATGGGACTTGTACAAATTTACAGTCTGCTTTAGTGCAACACATATTCCAAATAAGGTGGGACATTTTGTAAAATGTAAATAAAAACTAAATGTAATGATTCACAAATCCTTCTTGGCATTATTGTTAAACGGATTAACTATTTTTCCACACAACTGAAGGACTGGGCCTTTCAAAAGTACCTACTCATGACTATCATTTTGTTTTTATCTGCATTTTACAAATTTGACTGCGTTTTTCAATTTGTTGTACTTGTACAATGACAATAAAAAGATTCTCTTCGGAAAAAAAAAAAATAAATAAATAAAATGTCCCAACTTTTCTGGCATAGGCTTGTACATCTGAGTGAATGGCTGCTTTGTTTAAGAGCCTACCAGTTTGAATGAGGTTATAGCTGATGTTGGCCTCTCTGATCATAGGCAGGATATGAGTCTGACACCACTGCATGGCTTGGCCACGCCCACTGAAGGGGTTAACCAATAGCAGCAGGCGTCGGGGGCGGGGCAGGAGGCGTCTGTTGAACTCTGTCAAGGTTTGGAAGCAAGGAACACCGAGATACTTGAAACTGTTGAATATTCATGTCATGTAGAGTTACCATCTGATATCCTGGAGCTAATGAACAGTGTTTAGTCCTTACTGTTAAAGAACATTAAAGCAGTGGTTCATCAGCATAATTAATGTGATGTGCAGGACACCACCTGAACAACAGTGGTATAGATGGTCAAACACAAGACAGGTTACCTCATCCAGCAGTAATAAATTACTAATACTCATCAAACAAAAAGCCTTCTTAGACAGTGCAAAGCAGAGGAAAAGTGTTTTGGAACACAAAGAGCATGAAACCCAACACCAGCCCAACACAAGGCATACAAACAGGCAGGCGGAGCAAAGCAAGCCTGCCTCTTTTACTGCACATGGGCTACTGGGGCTGGGGCTGGCTCAGTGTGAATGCCAGAATCAACATTACTGCACACAAAAGGATTGAAAACAATGATCTTTAAATAAAACTAGATGGTCATTTTTAAAGTGGGAAAAGATGCAATTGTAGTGCCATGAATTTGCACTTGTGATACTTTGTCCTTTTGAAACAAGATTGGTGATGGGGGGGGGGGGTGTGTGTGTGTGTGTGTGTGTCCAGTCCTGTGCCTTTCACTCTTTGCTTGAAAGCAAAGCAGCAGCTGGTCAGATGCCTCTGGAGAAGATGACTGGTATGTCAGGGTTGAGAGGCAGGCAGGGCATGGGGAGGGAGAGAGGGGGAGCACAAGACAGGAAGAGATAGAAAGACAGGGAGGCAGGGCTGCAGATCAGGGGAGAGGGAGAAAGGGAGGGAGAGAGAGCGGTCGGACCGCAGGGCAGGAAGAGAGAGAAAGACAGGGAGGCAGGGCTGCAGATCAGGGGAGAGGGAGAGAGGGACGGAGAGAGTGGTTGGAGCGCAGGGCAGGAATAGAGAAAAAGAGACTAAGGACCACATGACAGGGAGAAAGGGAGAGATAGAGCTGTGAGGCAAGGATGGAGAAAGAAAGGCAGATCTGCAGGACAGGGAGAGAAAGCAAGACCATGTATGCAGATAAGGAGAAAGAGTCAATGAGCGCCACAGTCAGACAAACACATGACCCGCGTACGGCCAATGGTGATGGAGTCATCAGAGCAACGGGCACAACGCAGCAAGACTGAGCACTGCCCAGCTTCTCACCTGGAGACTTACTCACACACTTAAGCCAACAACACTCATCTCTTTATCCATAAAGTAGTTATAAAACAGATTAAGACCACCTCCTCTATACCACTTTAAATCAAAATGTTCACATAACTGAAACTCTTTACATTTCAGTGCATTTAGTTCTACAAGGAAGATCCCTGTGTATTGATTTAGTAGATCAGCCAAGTTTGTTTTCTCCTCCAGAAAACACCTTTAATTTAAGTTTTCCCCCTACACACAACTTTAACACATTTGCATGTTCTTAATTACAAAATCCAGGTTAATTAAGAAACTCCCATCAACGTTGCCTGGATCGGTAAGCACCACACTGCATAAACAGTGAAAGCAGTGGAAGCTGCTTCTGTAACAGTGCATTGTGGGGCAGTAGCCTGCCACTGCAGATACTCATTGGAAGAACATGCGGCGTCTCCACGGCAACACTGACCTGTAGCAGCACTAACGGCCACGCCCCTCAGCAGGCACTGCACTGCTGCCGACCACTTCTCTGCCTCAGCGCGGCTCTCCGCCAGGTACGCCCTCACCTGGCGTCGTCGGGACACGCCCTTGCGTCGCCGGCCCGAGGGGTACCAGTAGAGCACGAGTAGAGGGGGCGCCGGGGTGCGGGGGCAGCTGCAGCCGAGTAGCTCAGGGAGTGGCAGCAGCAGGCGGGCCTCCTTCCCCGGCCGCGGAGACAGCCTCTGCACATGCAGGTGGGTGTGGGTGAGCGTGAGGGCATAGCTGGCCTCCGGGTCGCACGGCGACGGCCCCCCCGGGCTACTGGGGCAGCTGCTGCCGTCGCTGGCACTGCCCCGATTCCAGCCCCCAAACTGCGCGTGCAGCAGCACTTCTTCTGGACTGGGGGTGAGCGGATCTGAGGACGGCATGTTATTCTCAGGTGGAGACAGTGTCAATGGTTCCCGTTCTCTAGTGTGGCAAGGACACCAGAGCCCTCGTTAATAAAGTGTGGCTACAGTGCGGAGCTAGTGTTTCAGACAGCGTAATGGGCTCACTGGTGCCGAGGTATATGTAGTCTTCTGCACATTGCTGGGAAGTCAACTGAGACGGAAATCGCACGTTTATTTTCAGGACGTGCTCAGGCAGTGTGTTTGAGAGAAGAAAGCAGGTCAACTTTGTCCTTGATGCCACTAATGTTTCAGTTCAGTGCTCAGACTCTGCAGTGTCTTCATGTCTTGCACACTCAGATGCTTGCTGTTAGAAGCCAGCAGACATGCCCTGTCGGATATTGCCTTGTTTTCAAACCCACAGTTGCAGTTGAGAACTCATTAATGCGCTTGTGTGCCTGCGACAGGAGCTCTGCTTGCACAAGTGCATCACTTGAAAAATGACAGTAAAATTGAAATCGCCCACAAAACGGTCTTGCCCTAAAGTGCTTTAAGTGACCCTTTTCATTTTGGTCACAGTGACTGATTGCAATGCTTGTAAACACTACAAATGGTAAAAAAAAAAATAAAAAATTAAAGGATACAAAATTGCAAAAAGTAATTCATAAACCTTTCTTTAGTCCTTTACGAATCAGCGACATTATAAATAACCCTTTACTCCCTCACACACTCCTCCATAGACAGAGCTGAACTGTCTCGTTACAGTAAAACGCACCATTAATGTTAAGACACTCCAGGGCAGCGTAACACTGACGGCCCGATGTTTAAAACTGCGAACAGAAGAGCATTTTCACTGATAATAAAATCCACTTAAGACAAAATGTGTTTCTTGAAGAGCTTATACTTCAACAAGCTTCCGGCACTTTCCTTGCAGGCAGACATATAAAAGGCAGTATTCAACACAAGTTCTGTAGGAGCACGAGTTTGAGGTGAACCCTGTAAAGTCAAACAAGCACAGAATGAACTGATTCTGCACAGGACCATCTCTTGCTGAATCAAGACTGTAAGAACACTAGCCTAATGTTCTCATAAGTGTTTGCGTGGCCCAGAAGATGTATGACTCCCATTTAGCAGAAGGGAAACTTTCACAAAGTGCAGCATTCGTATGTCAATGCAAATGTTGAGCTGGCTGCCTTATAGTGGGGAAAAAAGAAACATACAAAAAATCTGAATTAGATTGTCCCTTGGGAATGAGTTAAGCCATTTTATCAATCTTCATCACAGACTGCATCTGTTCCAGTTATGTTCCTTCCCAATGGCTTGTCATCCTAAAAAGAAGAACAGAAATGCACATTTATTTACAATCCACCTTTTGCCAACACAGGCCAAGGATCACTCTGTATTTGGAGAAATGTGGAACTGAAACAGTGCATGTAGTCATTTAGACAGAACTGCTAGTTAAGACCCATCCTGTTTCAAAGGTAGCTGATTAAGCTGCATCTTTCAGAACTGCTGACCTGGCAATTTCATTACGACACTTGCGATTACAACCGATCTTTCTTAACCTGGATGAAGCAACACAAGTGCACCCAGACACACAGCTAACAATCAGGATTGTGTGAAACAATTAGTGAAATTCCGCTTACTCAGCGAGCAGAGTCCAGTTTCTCTTTTCCTAATTAATATTCCATACGGTTGCGAATACTGCGTAGCTTTTCAGCACTCACAGAACGGCTTAATTAGGAAAAGCTCAACACCAAGACATGTTTACAGGCACTATGGCCTAGTTCGTCTCAGCAACAGAAAACAAAAAGACACTTGGTTTCACCTACATGCTTGTGCTTTCATTTATTATTTTGATTTTACGAAAGGGGAACAAGTACAACACAACCCTATAAAGTATGGATAACAATTTTATGATACCTTAGCTTGTTACGCACTGAATGATTCCAGAGACACTTCTCAAGGTGAAGGGCACACTTAACATTTGAGGTTAAGCTTGTAGGCCGTTCTTTTATCGTCAGAATAAAATGTGCACACTTCCATTAGAGAGAACAAAAACACACTGTTGCACTCGCTCACTTCTTGACCTCTGACACCTCCTTTTGAAGGCTTTTGCAGATTTTTTTTTAATCTGCAAATGGAAAGCACAGACATAAAAAGTCTATATTTTTCCATGCCTGCTGAAATGTAAAACGTTAGTGTGTCAGGGCGGAGGCAGTTATTGTTGCCATTTCTGTGCCTCCATCCCTGGGCAGGGTCCTGACTGAACACCGCTCACTCATACAACAGGCACGCTGACTGATTTATCATTTATGTGGAAATTTTATAAGACAATTGCCACTTTTTTTCCCCGCCTCGCCTTCTCCGTTTTACGAAACTGAGTTATAAATAACTGTCACCAAACAAAACTGCACACACAGATGAGCTCCGTCCAGCCCACGTATACAGTATACAGCCAGTACAGGACACTTAACAACACTGACAAGCACATTTGTGTAAAAACAATGAAATAAAACACAATACCTCAGCCCTTAGCAAAGTCTGTATCACTGACTAGAGGGTTGATAACGCAACACGGAGACAAAATAACAAACAAAAATATCCAAGTGATGTGAGAAAGGGGCCTTTGCAAAGATAAAAACAGCAATCAGTGCCACATGAAGCTGAGGGTCTATGCACTCAAAGCCACGTTTATCCAGCCTTCTTATACACAAATCTCCTACCTACTAAATTAGCACAATCGGTTTGATACGCTACATTATTTTCTCCAACGACAAATCACCTTTTTAAGTTGCAAAGGAAAAATTTGCAATGGAAACCAGGTCAAACATGGGGGGGGAAAGGCAATGAAGCAATGATTAATCAATCGTAATTAGACAAATGAGAGGATTCCAGCCTACAGGGGCACTGCTTGTCTGGCTCAGACTTATGTTGCAGTCTGACCCCCCCCCCCATTAGTGTTTAGTTTCTGGACACCCTCACCCCTGTCTCCATCACAACACCTTAGGCCTCAGCCTGCTGCTGATAGGAATGGTACAACAGCTGGGCCACAGCACCCATGCTACACGCTTCATTAGCACTGGACATGTGTGGCCTGGCACCGGTGTCACGCTTTACAGCGCCCGTGCTGTACCCCTGCTCCTTCACCCTCATGGTCACAAGGGTACCGACACGACACGTGCATTCCAGCTGGGACTCATTATTTCAGCCAGGCACCAAGAGCTCACGTTGCTTCTCGCTAATGCGTCTTGTATGCCCTTGTGCTCCCAGGCACACATCCTGAGAAATTAGTGGATTAAACTGAATGAATAGTAAAGGGAAAACAACGCTGTCATTGAAGATCCAGATTCACTTCCCTCAATAAGAAAAGAACAGAAGAAATTTTTGTACACGTGCTTAAATTTGAGTCAGCATGCAGTTGAGACAGTCAGCCTCACATGTGTGCTTCATCAATGCTGTTATGCCTGGGTTACTGGAAGAATTTCTCACACACATGCTTGCAAAAGCAGCATCAATGACGCAGTCTCCCGTGTGAGCTGGACTCATAAATACGTAAGCGTATTGAACAGGCTGTGCTACTTAAAAGAATGAAGGCTCAAAGGCATATAAACTTACTTTAAAAGGTTTTACTGACAATGACCCAAGACCTTTTGTGGGCTGAGCAGCTGAAAGGATCAGTTTGGTGAGACCCGATCTTAGTCAGCCCCCCCTGCATTCTCCATTTCATACGGTTTTACTTCCCCTTGAGCCAAAACCTGCCTCCGTCCAAATAACTGAAACATGCAGAGAACCTTAGCGTACCTTGTCCTGTGTTCCTGAAAAACCCCTGTCTACGCAGCCATGGCTTTCAAAGTGGCAAAAAAGGGCCTAGACTCAAGTGAACGACATTTCACTAAGCAGGTATCTTGAAGGAAGCCCTGACATAGAAAATTCTGACAACCCAGACTGCTAGAGCAAATAATTAATAGAATCAATGTCTGATAGTCTCTGATTGAAGGAGTTCCTTCTCCTGGTTGTACACATGGTCTTATAATGTCCATATTACAACAGGCACATGCATCTAGACATTGCACAATTAGGCAGACTGGAAATCTTCAAAATAATACTTAAAGGACCAAAATTTCACAGTAAGAAAAAGATGAATGGAGTGGTTATCAGCCACTGTGTTGGAGTGACACCCTCTTGTACGCGGTGGTACCGGTGTACTCAGTGCGGCACGCATAATGAATAATGGCTTATTCATAGCTATGCTGGAGTTCTGAGACACCAGAAATGCGAATCATCCAGTTTTAATTACCGGACGACAACAAAAATGTTTCATTCACTTTGAAGTTTGTTTCTTTGTTACTTTATAAGGCAATGAAACCGAGAACCATCAACATTGACTTCACCCCCCAAGTTTATCTCCAAAGCCAGGATAACATCAAACACCGTCTGTACTGCCGGCACGTAATGCTGCAAGTTAAAACTCTCTTTGACTTCCCACGATAATCGGTTATCCATTTAGCTAAAACAGTATTAAATAATCAACATTATTCCAAATACTAAATAAACGTTTATGTGCAATCAAACTCAAATAAAGGGCTACTTCTACAAAGCAGGGTGTAACTATTTTTCCATAGTACAGTTCACGTTACATTAAAGCCATATATAATTTCACAAGGTACCGCAATAAACTAAACATTTTAGCTTTTAAATAGTTAATCTGGAATATAAAATACTTTGTCCATTTATTCCGGCAGTGAAGTACAAAGTCACGGAGCAAACACAGGTACATACGGAGCATTCCCAGTCCATAACATCTACGATCGGAGTTCGACACACACACACACACACACAGCAAAGTTGGTCCGATTACTAGAAATGTATCGGTAAATCTTTCCTGAGGACGGCAAGTCGAACATGCCTTTGGTGTTTTCCCCCCAACAGCAAAAAAGACCAGCTGACTTCTTACCTAGAAAAACGTTATCTCTGCATCGTCACGTAAACAAGAACTTCAGTAATAAAATGTGTTTTTCAATGGATTGCCGGCAAACAAATATAGTTAGCACGTAATCCACATTACACACCAACGATCCATTTAACCAGACAAACGTCCCTATATCACTGGTATTTAGCCAGTTGATAAGCTAACTGTGTAAACTGGGTTTATCATTCTGTAGCTAAGGCTAGGCATCAAACGTTTCAGAACAGCCAGTTACAGAAATAACTACCAAGGATACCATAAACACAACTTACGTTACTATATGGGTTACGATTCATCTTTTTACCACACTTAAAGATGTACCAAAAAACAACTGTGTCAAATTACCTCATTCTTGCCTCCCAGCAACAGCGCTGAGAAGTCGCTAGGCAGAGAAGGAAGTGTGTGTGAAGTGTGTACGGGCGCGAGGGGGTGCTGCGCTAGTTTGACAGACAACATAAAGAACTAATCACCGTCCAGTACAGAAAACAAGCACCGCCTACAGCCGGAGAGTTTCACTAGCGACGCCTGTGATTGGTCAATCTTGAGGAAATCGGTTAAAATTCCACGCGATTTTGTACGCCTTCAGCGCGGACGAGTAGGCTTGTGTTCGTGAAGTGAGGAAATTCCATTATGCTGTAGAACATCTTAATTTAAGGACCTGTTTACCTCTAGGCCACTAAGTGGATTTGTTGGGTTGGTCAACACAATGGGTTGCTAAAGATACGAATTATGCCATTTTGAACTTTGCGTGATAAAATGTTGGTTACTTCCAGCATGGGGTTTATATAAAGGTAGAGCCATCGTGAATAAAGTGCAATTATTTGGTTTGAAATGCTAACGTGGTAAATTGAAATGCAGTATTATTGGTCCCTCGGAAAGTACAAGCATCCTACCACAGTTGTATTTAACACGTTATACTTTATACATTGACTAGTATATTCTAACACAAAATTTCTTCTGGAATGTCAGTTACATTTCTGTTATACGGTCACTTACTTATGACAGGTATTTCTCATGCTTTTAATCTGAATATTTTGGCAATACAACTGTTGAGTCACCTTAAAGAATCGTCCTGAATAATAACGTCAGCCTCCATTCAATGGACGGTGTCGGAGCCACTTTCTCCTGCAACTTTAGCAACTTTCTGAAAAGGGCGATGAGGCATAGAAACCCACGAGCTGTCTATGTCTTCACAAAATACATCTTTCACATCAAGTACTATTTGAGGAAGTTCAAAACCTTCCAAAAGTCAACAACCTTAAACACACCCAAATTAGAAACTAGCCCATTTGGTCTTTGTTAAAGCAGATTCATCACCTTCCTCCTTTCCAATTTCTTACAAGTCAAACATTGGAGACGATGTCAACTTGCCATTGAAAGATAATTAGTCCAATGGCTATTTTTGCATTTCCATGAAAACTTCATACACACCTCATAAAATGTACATTGTAGAGGCTGTTTACCATTGTTCTTGTGCTTATAAGTAGTAAATGTGTGTTTAGATAAAGGAATTTGGTGATCAAACAGAGAAAATTTCAGGTGTCCAATTAGTTACAAACCTTACTGGAAAACAAGCAGATGCTGCTGAGCTCCACAACCCTGCACAAATTCAGCAAATACTAAATTTTAATTACCATCCAGCAGCACAAGCAATGCCATCAAAAAGTAAACAGACTATTATGGTATGCTTTTTTCTGCACATTCAGAACAAACACAATTTTGAAAATCTCATTAGCAGCATTTCCTGTGCAAATAATTTAAAAACTCAAAAGACAGTGAGACATCTCTGGTGATTTGCAACACCTTTATTTGCAAAACACTGCAGGCAAAGGACAGAAGGGACAGCAGAACTGAACTAGTTCTTGTAGCCACAGCTGGCCCTGCGACCACGAGCTCGCTCGAACTTCCTGCCCTTGGAGCGGACATAAGGCCTGGAAACAAGAGGTTCCTGATTAAAACAGTCCATATTCAAGACCAACATGAAAACAGACGGCAGAAAGGGAGAAATAGGAATTACGGAGCAGTCGTCACAAAACTATACAAACACTCACTTGGTGTGGCTGTGGGGAGTTCCAGGGGCCTTTCCGAAGTGCCTGTACACCTCTCTGCTCTTTCGTGGTCCTGTAATTAACATTACAGAACGCTGAACATCGGAACGGCAGCAGCCCATCATGTCATGCACCGCTCCAGTACAAACAGTACAAATGCAGCAAATGTGCCCAATCATTTTATTATTTAAGCACAATTAAAATGCACGGCAAATGTAAGTGAATTTCTTGAGTCCTTAATGCAAATAATTTTTTTTGCCATATTGTGTGAAATCTCCTGAAATATCAAAAGCACATTATCTCTAGTAAACAACCAGCCTGTGTAGGCCTCATCTCAAACGCCACCTGCAGTAGCAAAAAGCACAGCTATGTGAACTAAACTGGGTAAAAACACAGCTGGGTGACGGGTATGGAAACCTGCAACAAATAACTGTGACTAAACATACAGACAAAAACTGAACAGCAAACAATTCCAAAGTAATTTTTCTAACCGTCAAGAAGTAAAGCATTTTAAAAGTTAAAACAAAAGGTGCACACAGCGAGTGTTGATTGACAAACACCCTTCACTGTTACTGTTGCTCTCTGCCGTTACACTGGCATGTCGTACACAGTAACGGCATTTGTTAACATGTACACATGTGGGTACAGGAGTATTGCAGGCCTCACCTGAGAGCAGCACAGTGCCCTGCCCTCTGGGCGCTGCCAAGGCCAGCTGGTCAAAAGTCATGATCTGTCCACCCGACTTCAGGATTCTGCGCCTGGCTCGGTCAGTAACCCTCAAAGCGCACACCTGGAATTGGGAATTTGAGGTGGAAGGGGTTAAATATCAACATTCGTTATCTTCATTGAAGAAGAAAAGTTTGCCTTGGCACTCTCTGGTCACACCGTCTATGCAAATTCAACCATTTGCGACTTGGTGCAGGTATACTGGAATTTAGTCCAACTTTAACTTTTCGGTTTAATATGACAGGTAACTGTTACTAATAAACCACTACAGATATGAAAAAGAAAAAAAAAAAAAAAAAACTAAAAAGGTCTCCCTTCATTCTATTCGATTTCATCACTGCAGTGATAAAACGGTAACAGAAGAGTAACCAACTGAGCTGACGCAGTTGATTTAACGTGATTTGCATTTAGAACTAATTAAATGAACAGCTCAATACAAGCAAAAAGGTAAAGAGCTCAGTGGGAAGCAAAACCAGCACAACCTGCAGCCCAGGAGGACTTATGCTGCGCCCTGCTGTTCTACTCAAGCACAGGAAACTCATCTATATTCAGTGGAAACACTTCCCTATCACCAGGGTTAAGCAGGACGCAAGATTAACCATGAAATAGGATAACAATCGTCGTTTTGTATCCATTCAGAAGTAGTTTTCTAGAACTTTAACTTCTGGAGGACCTAACTATACGTTACACGTGATTCAAGTGAAGCATGGCTTCAAAATATAAACCTGGGCTGTTTAATGTGAACTCACACTTTCAACACACCCCCTTATACAAGTTGTCACTGCTGTACTTCAGTCTTCAATTAAAAATTTAATTAATACTGTCACACTAACAAAACTGCAAAAGCTTAACACCCATATGGCTATACCTTGAGTTTAGGGACATTATGAATCCTGACGTCATCAGTAATTGTTCCTACGACGACAGCAGTCTTACTGTCACGGCCCACCAGCTTCATCTTACGAATCTGGGAAAGAGAACAAAAAAAGGTGGTCAATCACGTCTGCAGGCATAGAAATGTAAGGACATAAAGAAATGGCTGGGCATGTGTGATGGGAATGTGTGTGTGTGTGTGTGTGTGTGTGGGGTCACTGACCAGGCGAGACAGCGAGAGTGGTGGCCGGTTGGTCTTGCTCATAAAGAGTCTCTTGAGAATGACCCTGTTGAAGGGAGCATTGGTACGGCGGGCCAGGAACCGGTACAACTGTGCAAGGAAGAAGTGCATCGCAAAAACTGAAATCACACAGCTTCCACACTATTCTGTTCCTCATATTTATATTTAGTCATTAAGCAGACGCCTTTGTCCAAAGTGTTTACAAATGACACACACATATTACTACAAAATTGCTTCTCTGCATTTAACCCATCTCCTGTGGGAGCAGTGGGTAGCCAGTATTCAGCACCCGGGGAGCTAGCACTGAGTGTCTTGCACAGGGACACACTTGGTGGCCAAGGTGGAATTCAAGCGCAGAGACTTACACATCCCAGTCTTATGTTCTAGCCATGTTCCCCATCATTTCATATAACTAATGAGTTATGATGAAGAGCACGACACCCAGTCAGGCCCAAACATTCACCTACATCCATGCTGTGGACCCACCTTAACCAGGAGCCTCAGGTAGATATCCTCACTCTTGGGCTCCTTCCTGTGAACCTTGCGGTCCTTGTTGTGCCGGATATCAACTCCCTGTAATAGAATTAGAAAAAACAGCAAAACTTACTTACAGCACAAAGTCAGACTGTCAAAAATACGCAACGACCAGATCTCCCTCACAAGACCTGAAATGCTGAGTGTATTACTCTACATATGACCCATTCAGGATTTAGTTATTATTAACAGTGCATGGATGGACATTTGTAGTAAAATACGCTAATGGACTGCACGTCACATCTTCATTACAAGAAACGGTCTGTAACCGGCCACACAATAATGTTCCAGCGCCTTACCAGCCCATTTCATTTGACATGAATGCGGTACTAAGACACTGGTCGAAACGAATGTCACTAATTAGCCTAATTTAGGCCAAACACAGCACTAATCCAAGGCCATGAAGAAAACAGTCGGTGTGTCCCCCATCAAGCAGCAGGCACACTGGCACATGAAACACGCTAACTTCCAAACTGATTTTCCCCTTTAAATGTCTCCCGATTGCGTAAATTTCGGAGCAGAATCGCTGTAAAGTCATAAAATTTTATTTTATCCATACATGAGTTGCCATTATACTGGGCTCGCAGAAGTAAGGGTTCTTAGCATAGCTCCACACTTGTCCAGTATCCTTTCGGAGTTTACATTTAATTTATTCCAGCGTACCACCATGTATCTACACAATACCGACATATATTTCAACGTCAACCTTTACAAAACACACACACGTAAAATCAGGGGGAAAAATATACAGTTAAAGAACGATGGACTGAGATTTTCAAGACATACTTTAATAAAAAATGGTACACCGCGACACCTACCATCTTGGACTTGTAGCGAAAAGGGAAAAGGAAGGGACGCGTTCTCGCGATAAGCAGATGTAACGTGTTGTAACGTGATTTCAACGTCACTCTGACATGTGACGTGGGTGAGTGTCTGTGATTGGTCGTTATATGTCAACGCCATATTTATTACGGGCAAAAACAACGTGTAAGTGGGTAAGGGTGGACTTCAACGAGAAGTGACGACGATGGTGTTATAATAATCTGGTGTCTTGCGATGTTAACGATTACGTTAGTTTATGTTTATAGCTTGATCATAATGCTGGGAATTCTCAGCATTCTGCACTGCGTTATTAAAATTATCTAATGTTCATCATACATATGTATACAAATACATGACGGAAATACCGGTGGATCTTTAAGATTATAGTTGAATAAGGCGTATTTCAAACGTAAAAGTATACATGTCATTGCTGCAGCATCTAATCAGAAATCAGGATAAGTGCTTTTTAATTATGTCACTAAATGTAGTTTATAACGTGCACACAGAATACGCAAATATAAGCACAACAACAAAACATGGAAAGTAAACGTTTATTGACCAGAAAGGTAGGAGACAAAATAAAATCACTTAAAATTTAAAAGTACGCATTTTCACATATTTAACGTGATATTTTAATTGTATTCAAATCATGTGTATAATATTTTTACAATGAAAAAAAAATTACAAGGAAGATTTAGAATGTACGCTGTTCAGAATAAGCTTGCATAAATCGTTTTTTTTCCTTCTTATGGCTGCAATGGCACAGATTGAGAGGGACCATCACAAAATGAACATTTTTTTCCACAGTGTAACAGTTAAAAGTCTACCGATTAATATTTCTTACCTTATTAAATACTTTGAGTGAATTCCAAACAATTTCTTTAAATATTACTGATTAAATATGGAGTAACAAGTTATAATGTAATGTCTTATACAACAATGTTTTTTTTTATATATTATAGGAGGTATGGGGGGGGGGGAGTTTATTTTAATTTGTCATTATTTTAAACCAAAGATTTTTCATATGCATTTGCAGTCATAATTTTAAGTATATTGTTGCATAACTGTTTAACACGGTGCAAAACAATTGACATGATGTACATTAACTTAAAAAAAGAGGCACAGGCAGAAATTATGTACACAGAATTTGTCTGGTTAGCCTCTTTGTTGTCGAAAGTGACAAAGAAAAACAGTCCAGCCAAGACTGATGCCTCCTACGAACGCTGTCCGTGCTACTGGAGGAACCAAAGAGAAGTTCACTGCCTGAGTGAAACAGAGAAATACGCAATGGTATTAGATGGAATCAAATGCAAGTTATTCCCAAAAGGTCACGACACTGTACCTGCATTGTGGACCAGTATACCACTCCAGTCTGCAAGAGTAAGGGAGAGAATAATTAATGCTGGTCACTTTTTAATTAAAGTCTTCATCATGCCAAATACTTTTCCAGTTGTACTTTGTAAGATGTCCAGAACTTCTCTTGCCAGTCTTCAAACAGGTCCTCTCTTCCCTCCAAAGCACTCAGCCCTAAGAGGGATAAATGTCACTGAGAGGTGGTTGAAAACACTGCCTAAATTAAATAGTTCCATGAAGTTTACTTACCAACGTAGAAGGCACTGATGGTGACAGGAGCTGCAATCAGCTGGTCCATTAGGACTTTCCCAGAAACCCTTCGGATGCCTCCCCCTGGCATAATTCTTTCCAGTGCCTTTAGCCAGTTGTAGTTGAAATTGGCATGAAAACAAAATCCAACAAGTGCGACTCGAGCAGTCTGGAGCCAGTTAACACCAAGCCAGGCCTTGGTCTTCATTTCTGAAGAAGGCACAATCTCTCCAACATTAGCTGTGGTTATTTTGTCTCTCCCTGACCCCTCTGACTCCACCCATTCATGTGGTGGTTCTATGTATACAGCCTCCTGTTTTACCCTCATGTCCAGAGCCACATCGTTTTGATTCTCCTCTCTGTCTTCAAATTTCTTTGCGTCCTGCTTGTGGCTGCATGGAGTCGCCACATTGTGTAGTGCAGAACTTTCCCGATTCTTTCCAAGGACACATTGCTGGATGAGGTCCGCAGTTGTGAATAACGTGGTGTAGCCGAGAACGTTGATAAGGTAAGGGTGATTCTTGAATGATGACCAGATTCTATTCATGATGACTTGTAGGAAAAACAAGATTTAATGACTCAAGACATCAAAATACGGCAGGGAATTAAGTCGCATTTATCAAAATTCAGTTTAATTTTATTGTAGTCTTCTCAACCTGAGCTCACTATCATTTGCATTGACAACATTAAAAAACATGCTATTTTGTGAAGACTATCACATTTTTATTTAGTTCATACAGAGAAACTGACACATAGAACTGAGATAATCTTGTAATTACAAAATTTATATGTACAATTACCTACTATAGTTAAATGGCAATAAGAACAGATAGTGAACTAGAATAGATTATATATTGTCATTAGTTGATGAACTGCAGCACATCTGTAACAGTATAAAAATGTACCTTAAAACAGCAAAAAAAATCTTGTGTAGTAGTACCCACAGTAGTATGAGGCATAAGTATACTCTTTTCACCTTTACTGGCTGCAGAAAACAATTAGGGGTGGAGTCCTTCAGTACCATCAGCCAATAAGCAGTGAAGAAACTGTAGGTCAGCAGGTCAAAGTTCACTGTTAAGGAACACACATTATACCACTGTTGTATCAGCCACTTTTCAGAGTTAATAAATACACACTGTAGATTGTAAAGGGGTGTATGAGCTTATAACAACACAAAAGTCATGAAGTAAATGTTACAGTACAGTTAAATTTTGCATTCACAAATTAGCTATGAATATTTCTTTACATTTTCCTCTTTTTTTTCCCCAGCAGTAACAAAAAAAAGCATCCGGTTTTTTGACTTGCAGTGTCTGACTGGCTTTAGCTGCTCAGTTCCAGATGAATGACACTCCTAACAGCTGCCTATCACTTATGTATTTGCCCATTACAATAATAAGCTTTTTAAAATTACTTACCAAACTCGGGACTAAATCAGGGGTGAATAACCGATGGTAACACACATCGTGCTAGGGTTTACGTCCCCAGAAACGAAGTGACATGAGCTCACAGCCCAGTTGTGTCTTGTGGCACCACATGTGTCTGTGCTAAATATAGACTGTGTGGATCCAGGAGGCTCCTCGCTTATGGTCACTAGGATCTACTGCTCAGTTAGTGTTCGGGTCAACGTATCGACACACCTCGTTACAGCCAGTCTTCACAGAACATTATATAGTTCCCTAGTTTGTAATAATATGCTGTCACCACTGTTTGTTACAAGACCTCATTCCATCATCTTCCACACATCCTGTTTTTCTCAGGAACTTAAGTGTTTCTGCAGTTTATAAAAATTTATGGTCCCTGCAGTTTGACACATGACTTATTCTGTTTCAAACACTGTCTGCTTTCCTCACCCACCTATCATTATAAAAACCCTAACAAAGCGAGGCCGGTCTCAAACCAACCGCTTCAAGACGCTGCCGTAACCATTCGTGTATAATCTTTAATCAGCGTTTGAAGGCAATTCTGGGACGGGCCACCTTATATGTGTGGCTGCAGTCGGTGTCTAGCAACAGGCTGAACTCTCAGACGAGAGAATGTGCTAATTAGGGCAGAGTTTAAGTTGCTCAATTAAGGGCTCGTTAAAACCACAACTGGTGCGCTTCTGCCTCTTTTATCCATCAAGCGCTCTATAGTCTTCTTACAAAAGGGAAAGAAAGCCTTTACCTCAAACCCAGTTGACTTTTTTATAATTGCCTTTATGGACCCCCCCGCCCCCTTTCAATTTGTCCTCCTAGGCAGTGTCAGTTCTGCTTTATTACCCTTAAGCCCCGCCTCCCTCCACGTTCTCCTCTGCCACCATTCTGAACCATTACAGCCCCACTGTCAGTTTGTGACAAGCAGGAAACAACACAGAGTTGAGAGGTGAGTGCAGGATGCTGTGTGATGTGCGTCTTTCTGTTCTCAGTGTTTTGACCTCAGCAGCACAGGTTAGAGTTGGGTGTCAGCCAGACACAAATTTGCTGTAAATCTGCTGGAGATCAGACTCAGCTTCTGTTATACCTTAGGCTTCGGGGTTTGATAAATGGATAAAGGAAGTTTTTTAATGTTTATTTAGGGCTGTAGTAAATCAATGTCCAAGGCTGTGTACAGATTGTATTCTCAGCTCTGGTCATTAAAGACACCTCTAATGATGCGATCATGCAGTGTATACGTACAAAAACATAATACAGATGAATTTATAAATTCAGTCCTATATAGTCTAATGTAAATTAGTGATCAGATACAAAGTTTCGTAGGATGGCGAAAAAGACAAAGACAAGCGTGTGTCACGTAAATTGTATATGAATGATTAACATGTAACAATGTATGTGTTTAAAAATGTTAGTTCTACTGGAAAAATGTGAGAGGTAGCCTATGACTTCTTCCTTGTAGGTTTGGCGTGCTGTTTTAATGTATGACGTGGGTATGTGAATGAGGCGGGTATGAATACAGGAGTAACTATATATGATTATTCTGTCACTGTGAAAGTGGTCTGTCCTGCCTGGTGGTGTTGACTTTTTACTCTGGTAATCTTGAGTATTAATTCTCCTTATTCCTCTGCGTCCCCCTTTACTGGCCCACAGCCATGCGTCCATCCGGGTCTTTGACGTGTGAGTCGGGCGTAGAGAGAGGAACTCCCTGGGGTCGTGACCTTTTCACATTTGTGACGTCAGCAGCCGGCCACATGATGAGGACGCTTCAGAAGCCGCGAAAAAATCGGCCATCGAAGAGACAAGTCAATCATCGTCGCTTTCTTCACAACATGATTCACAGGTCTGTGAAGCTGCCATCTCAGCAGTACATTGTCATTATGACTATAAGCACTTTGAAGCATTAAGGTGTTTTCCGTCTTATTTTAGAAAGTTTGCAGAAATTGAGGCTGCCAATCGCCAGCTTGCATCTGCTATTTTTTCAAGGGACAAGGAAGATGGCCAGGATCTCTCACCATGTCAGGTGGTAATAACTGACCAATCAGATGAAACTAAGCAAGGTGCATTTTTGTTCTTTATATGTCCTCCATGTGTTATCATATATGTGTAGCTATCTCTCCAGTGCTTTTCATTGGTTCCCTTTCACTTTTCACAAATTTCCTTTACTCACAGATACATCTGCAAACTTAGCTTTGTCTCTACCACAGTTCACCCAACCCTTGTGCCTTCCTGGTAACCCTGAAACAGAGAATATTCCAGAGGGTGAAAGTGACCAGTGGGCCTACAGCTTTCAGCTGGAGAGTTTTGGAGAACAGACAGTCGAAGTACACAACCATGTGATCAGCACAGCGAATCAGAATACAGACACAGTGGCAAACCACCTAACTCTGACAAAGGGAGACTTGGATAAAATGGCCGAGGTAGCAGACATCATGTCTGGAGAATTGAACTTATGTGAGCAGCCCAACGAACCTGAGGTGCACTTCAGCTTTGAAGAAGAACCCCTAAAGCTTGACAGCTTCATGAGACTCTCTGAGATTGTGTTAGGGGAGAATCCAGGTGACGCGACTGAGGATTTTCAAAACCAGAGCCGCACTCAGTCTCTCACCCCCAGAGCTCAACTGTCAAATATGGAGAACTCAGTTCTGAAATCCACACCACTCTTCCCTTCAGAACCACAGTCACAGGCTCCCTGTGCTTTTGGGATACAGGTTATCACAAATTCCCACTGTTCCTGGGACAGCACAAACAGCATAGATGAGTTCCATCTAGATGACTTTGATGTAAATGAGGAAGACTATTTAAATTTGCAACCCCTTTCAATGTCTTTCTGTGAAGCTGACAATGAAGATGTTGCAAATTGCAAGCTACATTTTGGCAGCGCAAATCTGAACTACGACGACAACAACGGTCTCAGTACCACTGAAAACCAGCAATTCAGCAGTCAGTGTGTAAACCTTGGCAGAGGCTACTGTACTAGCAGGAAGTCATCAGGCTGTGACACCTACAAAACAGGTCAATCTAATTGTGAGGGACTCGGTGAATCTCCCTACTTCAGTAACAAAAATGTGGAAATGACTTCTCCCTTCAATCAAAGAGATGGTTCAGGCTTTGATTATTTCACAGCCATTCCATCTACCCTTGTTAGTTATGACCAAGTCAGGACAGATGAAGGCATGCAACATGGAGATATTGAAACAAGTCTGAGTATGAAGCAGTCCTGTTCTTATGATCTGGCTGAAAGTTCTGGTAGTTCTGTTCCACCGTTTTTGAGGTTGTTCCACAGTCATCAGGTTGCTGTTGAACGTATGCAAAGCGATACGACACAGCGGCCTGACTCAGGGATGCTGGGCTGTTCAAAACCAACTTCGGATAACATGGTGAACCAACAACGTGAGCGCTGTGGTGATTCAAATGCAGAATGTGCTAGAAGGTCCTGTTCTCACGCTCAGACCGGTCTATCCTGCAGGAAGGTTGGCACTGACCAGAATCAGCATCTCTTTCTGGGAGTGGCCAGGTCGTTTCCAGCCCCCAGTCCAAAAGCGCACCTCACGAGGATACTGACACCACCTGTTGAAGAAGGATGGCTATTTGATGATATAACTGAAGTACAGATAACAGGAAGAGAGAAGGTCCACTTTTCGTCCAAAAGGAGCACAATACACGACTCTTTTCTGATTCACTAAGGTGTCAGTTTAAACTGAACTTCTCTTTCAAGATTCTTTAAAAAGTTTATCTTGTATTAATGGTGTATGTTTTGTGGCTTATCAAAAGCACATTTCTACACACTTGACTAGGTGAACTTCTCGGTGTGCTGTGTAAGCGTGCTTTGTGTTGTTCTTAAAGCTCTAACTCAACCAGTATATTGTACAACAGCTGTGAGCAGATTGCTTAAGTTATTCGGTGTGTGAAATATCAACATGTGGTGCTGAACAAAGTATCATTGTCATGTACGTTTGTGATACAACAATGGTGTGTGTCTTACCTTTATATATTTCCACAGACATCACTGCTTGTTTTGACGCTACAGAAATAATGCATAGCAAAACTGTCTGTGATCATTTTAAAAAAGACAGATTTCCAAATCAGTAACATATATTAAAATTCAGCCTCAGTCAGGTATGATTTATATTAAAAACAAATGCACAAAATTACGAGTTAATTTCAAAATTCTACTGGAGCCAAAAGAAAAAACGTGTTGGGGGACACTAAAGTATTATTAGCTTTCTAGTCCTTGCAATGCGGGGTGCTCTTTGAGGGTTTTTCTCCATGTTTACATTGAAATAATTTAGACATTGAACAAAATGCTAGAAATACCTGGTAGAAAAAAACATACTTTGAAAATAAGGCATTTTATTGGACCAAACAACCGAATTCAGAGAGCAAATGAGATCAGGGTTGAGATCCAATCTAACAGATGCAGTTTGACAGGTTTTACATTTTACATCAATTAGTCATAACTTTGTCGCCATCTACTGGAACTATACGAAGCGCATAAGTACTTTAAACATTTTTTGATTATGCTGTGCCTCAAGTTCAAATAACGAGCAAGATAGGGCGGAAAAAACTGGGGAAAAAAATTGCCAAGTTTACTGTTCATCGTACAAACGTAGCCTCTCACAATGTTTGTGGCTGAAAGAAAACTAATGCAGTAAGTAAGGACTAAGAGTTCCATAAGAACATCATACACGTAGTAAGATATGGGATTTTACACCGAAGCACCGACTTTGTACAGTACAATTACTGTACATTTGAGGAGTGTAATCTTAAAACTGTTTAAGAGGTAATACTAAAGACTTCTAAGGCTTCAGTTCTCCATTTCATCTTGGAGCGGTCTGAGGATGATCTGGGTCCAAATGAAACATTATACAGTCATTGTCCTAATGACGTATCACGTCCCAGGCCGAACACAACCAGTACTTAGATGCTGAGCCACGCGTGTTCATCCTAACTGCATTTAAACTGTAAAGTGATTGTGAAAGGTGAAGTTTTAAACCATTGTTACAATCTGCTCGTGGAGTACCACTGAGTGAGAGAAACAGAACATCTGTAAATGTATCTGAGAACAGTATCCAAGTGTAATAACAGTTAAAGTGGTATGGAGGCTTTGTTATGCAGATAAAAGACAATTTTGAAAGAGTGTAAATTCATTCTGGGAAATGAATTTTAAAAATCTCCTGTTGTGATTTGCTCAAATCCTGTTTTGTGTGAGAATCTCAGGGTGGGCGATTTCTCAGACGCCGCGTGTGCGTTATCTGAAGTTAAACCCTGATTAAATCAATTTCCCCAACCAGAAAACCGCTTTTGGATTATCACAGTAGTATGGGCTTGTAAAAAGGTCATGACCAGTTCTAGAAATATGATTTAGGGCAGCTCAGATTTCAAAAAGCATCCCAAGTGTGAACACACACCTGCAACCCCTAAAGGAGATACGAGTTTTAGCAGTTTTGCATCTTTCTACAACACATCACACTTTAAGGTTGGAGTGGTGTAACATAGTCCCTTTTCACATCCTAAATCCCTCTCCAACATTTTATAAAACACAAAAGCTTTGATTCACACACACTTTACTCTCAGAAAGGATACTGTCAACGACCTCGGTAATTTAAAGCAACATTGAGGGTTCTGACCATAACAAGAAAAGCATTTGAATGACAAACACACAGACTGAACACGCCTGTCTCGTCTTCACGATTAAAAATGTTCAAAATCTTCTAGTCTCTTCTACAGTTTGGTCATTGGAAAATCAGGCAACATCTGTTAAGCCTACTTTTAACAACCTCTTTGTCAACACACTTTTCATAAGCTTCCAGCTTTAATATGCATTTCAAATTATATAACTTTGTATTTTGTAGTACCTGCAGTTTTGAGTGTCCTAGTCAGTCTGCAGTATTCAGTTTTGTATGCCTTGATTTCTACAGAAACATACGACACTCTTACTCAATTGTTGTATTTCATTTCGTATACAATTTCTTAGTTACCAGTTTACTTTGAAATCTCCAGGGCTTCTGAGATTAAACATCTGTACCAATACCTGTATATCAATACATTCCAACAGAGATGTTTATAGAGATTTTAAAAAAATCTACATTCTGACTAGTTGGTTGACATCATTAACATTTTTTAAGTTGTCTGTAACAGAAACAATATAATAAAACCTCTTACGTAAAGAAAACCTACCTATCTACGGTACACGTTTCAATCAAATTAGACAACTGTAAATTTGTACCTTGACACAGAACACTGCACTACACTGACAAATTATTTAGCTGTTAACATGTCAGGGTTATGGAAATTCTCTACACCTATATTGTGTCTCAGCGTTACCCTGAATAACAGCATGTTTTTCTTACATTAAGCATCTTATAAACCATACGTGTCAAGGTGAGCAGCGGCGGGCTTGTGTGCACGCTGGTTCTGACCCAGTGCCCTGGCGGGCTTGTGTGCACGCTGGTTCTGACCCAGTGCCCTGGCTTAGATAGCCAAAATCATTTCAATGATTCACTACCCTACAAAAAGTCCTGGGACACCCAGTGATCAGTGCAAAGAAAGTTGTGTCCCATTCCTTTTAATAGGGCAGTTAATAATATCCTGAAAAACACTACAAAAAGCATTTTCTTATCTTGGACACACAGAACAAACCATTTCAAGCGTTTCATGTACTAAATTATTAAAGGTAACATGACCAAATCAGCCTTACTGTTAATTCTAGAGTGGCAGAGCTGTGAGAAATAAAAACACAAGATCTAAGTGGAGTGCCCACATCTGGAGTGCCCACATCTGTTCCCCTTCGCCCCCGGGTGTGAGACCTCTGACTGCTGTTCAATTTTTCGACAGACATTAAATGCTACAAGTCCACTCATGTCCTAAGTAACATTTCAGTATACACACAGAAATGAATGTGGACAACACTCCTGTCCCCTCCCTTTGGTTCAGAGGAACTGTCTAAAATACTGATACTACTTCAGTGAAACAATGATCCTTTAAAATACAGACATAAGTGCAGTATTTTTTCCTGACGAAAAGTCTGTCTCCTTTTGTCTGGCTACACTAGACGGGACCGGGAAGTAGAGAATGCCTATTTATCTTTGTTTTTTTAGAGACAAATTGTAAAACAAACAATCAAAAAAAAAAATAAAAAAAATCATGAAAACGTTCCAAAGCATATTAATACTATTACCATACAGCAGTTATGGTATGATTCATATGAGCAGATTCAGTTCACTGTTTATACATTTACATATAGCTTAAAGATTTTCTCTCTATTATATGCCTGCGTTTCTGTTACCTTTTTTTCAAGCTCATGCAAAACACCTCACCAGAAACGGCTTTAACTTCAAAGGGTGCCTAAGAGGACTGAACCGTCAGAGTACAGGTAGTGTCACATTAAGCAGGACGTTTTGAGAGATGTGCTCGTTCAGTTTGCACTCCCACAATGCACTGAGGGCCTAAGTTTGACTTTTTTTTTTAGGCTGCCTTTCACAACGGCAGTTCTTGCACTCTCTCTCTCAGTGCGGTTTGAAATATGCTTGTATCTGTTCAGTCAGCATGAGTATTACTTCTTCCTTTTAACCGCACTTGTAGGTGCAGTCTCACGCTTGCTCCATTTTGCTGCAGAGCAGCACGCTGTCAGTGTTATGGGTCAGTCGGTCGATCTGCTGGTCTGTCGGCTGTCGAGCCCGTGCCCTAACCCTGCATTCCCCTTCTGTCATTCTGTGTCTGTGAGGCCGTATGGCAGCTGCGGGTCCACGTTGTGCTCAGAGGGGGTGGGGGTGCCTGGGAGTGCCGGCGAGGGCGACAGTGAGGTGGGGGGCTCCTCGGAATCCGAGTTCTCCAGGGAGAGGTCGTCCACGAGCGCGCGGCGGGCGGAGCGGAGGGACAGGGGCAGGGGAGCCCGTCTGTGTGTGTATATGGGGGGGGGAGAGTGAAGCACACAAGGAGAGAGACAGCAATAACACACATGTAAATGTGTGATGTATAAAAGCCAGGCACAAGAAGACCACATGAGCACGTCTGATCCGGCCACTACGGCTACAGGTAAAAACAAGAAGGTCAGAAATCACTCCAAAGGAACACATTCTATAGTCTACTTTTCTAGGTAAAGTGAACTTAAAAAACCATCACGATGATCCCCAGAGGTGACATTAATGTTACATAAAAGAGAAACTGGTGTCTGCAGGAAGACAGTGTGTGTCTAGCTGTCTACAGGTGAAGCGACCGAGGAGAAGGTC
>JABJVR010000106.1:967762-970262 GCA_025773905.1 Chitala chitala | reverse complement strand
GAGGGGAGCAGTTGGCTGCCAACCATATGCAGTGCCCGGGGAGCTAGCACTGAGTGTCTTGCTCAAGGACACACCTGGCTGTGCTGTGATTCGAACCATAAGACTTGCATCTCAGCCTCATGTTCTACCCACTGAGCCACAAAAATCCCTTTAGAGTCAATCAGTATCACCCTCAGTTACTATTCTGCAACATTTCACAGTGTTGTTCAAATTGAGTTCAACCTCAAAACAGCTCTTTCAAAGCACTGGATGACTGAAGCATACATCATCTTGATGGTACACTTTGCGTGATGAGTAATTTAACTCGGTGCACATGCTACTTTCAAAGGTCTGGTCTGCTGTTCTATACCCAGACCATCTGATTAAATTCATTTTAATCAAGTACGCTATGAATTTAAAGTGCTCGCTGACAGACATGCTGGCTGATGGACTTTACAGCAGGCGTCTGTGAAAGCCTTTTCTCCCTGCTTCAGTGAGCAGCGTGAGCTGGCAGCAGCGTCAGTCTGGTGTGCTCTACCTGCAGAACGGCTTTCCTGTGCCTCTCGGCCAGAATCTCAGCGTTAGACTGCTCCTCCTCCAGCTCCTCCTCCAGCTGGGTCACCCGTGCCTCCAGCCTCCTCTTCTCATCACACAGGGCCGACCTGAGCAGTTGCAGAGAAACCTTAACCTCGTGTTCACGAGCGGCCTCATGGGAGGAGACGCATTCAGCTGGGGCAGGACGCTCAAACAAGCGGCAGAGGAGAGAAGATGCAGCCCGAAACACGCATGAACATGGACATGTTTGTGGATAAGGGCGGGGACACACAGCGGATGGAGGTGAGTGATACTCACTTTCCCGTGGAGCTGTTAACAATTTCGTCCGACAGCTCATCCCTCTCCTGCTCCGCCTGTCTCCTGAGCCTCTCGGACACAGACAGCTCCTGGAAGGACAAAAAGTTGGTGTTTGGTTCTTCTTCACAGCACAAGCAGTTATAGATTATATGTGATCTATCAACTTTACTATACAGTAAAATTATGCATAAAGTGAACATTACATCAATTTTTTACGTTATATTTTTGCAATTATGGGACAGCGGCTCTGACCTCGGTAAGCTGCAGTAGCTCCGCCTCCAGGGCCTGTAGACGCTTCTCGCTGTCTTTGGATTGGGCGACCACCTCGTCACGAGCCAGTTTGGTTTCGTCCAGCTCCCTCAACACATCCTTCATCTGAGTCTGACATGTGTGACGGCAGACACGTCAACTACAAATCCTGTGCTCACAAAATAAAACCGACACATGCAAAGCATGAGGCGTGGGACTAACCTGCAGTCGTCGCAGCTGCCGCAGACCCTCCTCCCTGCCACGATTGGCTGCCTCCACCTGGGCCTCGGCCTCCTGTAGCTCCGCCTCTAGCTGCTTCTTGACGGACACAGCCTGAGCCCGCTGACTGCGCTCCTCCTCCAGTTGGGACTCCAGCTCTCGCACCTGCAGGAAGGAGGTTGCAGGGAGAGGCAGGTTTATAGCTTATACCACCGGGTGTCTTTGAGCGAACACACAAACAAGCAGACGTGCTAACACACGCGCAGCCGCGCGCACGTTCACATGCTGGCACACACAACCGCTGCATACCTGTTTGCTGAGTGCTCTCCTCTTCTCCTCCCCTTTCTCCTCTTTACTGCTGATTTCCCTCTCAAACTGAGCCCGCAGGGCCTGCAGGGTCACCTCCAGTCTCAGCCTGGAGTTCTCCGCCTCAGCCAGCTCCTCCTCCAGCTCTTGGGTCTGTGTTCGTAGGGACTGGGCCTCCGTTTCCAGAGTCCGACGGGACCGCTCCAGCTCGTGAACCTGGCAATGGAGAAGCAGCCAGCAAAGTCTGTGAAAATTCCTGTGCAACGAAGTTGGGAGAAAAAAGAGTGTTTTGTGAAGAACATTGAGGGGGGTTGACTTCTGCTAGGTTTCCTAAATGGTACTCAAGTACACACATGTACCTGCACACACACGCACATACACATACAGACACACACACACACAGCACAGGGCCTCACATTCTTGCCCACATCATCCTGGGCGTTGACCAGCTGCTCCATGTCTGCACGCAGCTGCTTGTTGATGCGCTCCAGCTCCTCCTTTTGATCCGTGACCTCCTGCAGGGTGCGTGACAGAGACAGGGCGCGTGTCTCCTTGTCACGGCTCTCAGCCTCCGCCCGGTCTCGCTCCTCGGCCAGTCGAGAGCTGATGGCCTTCTCATCCGCCAGGCACTGAGGGGTGGGGAGACGGCAGAAAGAGTTTACAGCCTCACATACGAGCGTCACAGAACACAGAAACAGCAGCGAGCTAAACACCTTCTGCCATCAGGACCTTCCTGTTACCCTGGCAACCAGCCACGCTACTGCTGGCCGGCCAGCCTGAGCTCAATGTCTGCCCTTCTCAGGCCTGCCCCCCAGCCGGCCGGGGCCCCCGCCGGGCCCGCCGCCCCCCGCGCCCCCCCCCCCCGCGGCCGCCCCGGCGCCCCCGCCCGGCCCCG
>JABJVR010000106.1:936058-952752 GCA_025773905.1 Chitala chitala | reverse complement strand
TGTCTGGCAGCTCCATCCTCAGCATTATTTTCCCTATATACTCTGTATCCCTCCTCTGCACGTGTCCAAACCATCTACGTCTCGCCTCTCTCACTTTGTCTCCAAACCGTCCTACCTGTGCTGTTCCCCTAATATACTCATTCTTAATCCTGTCCAATCTCATCACTCCCAAAGAAAACCTCAGCATTTTCAACTCTGCTATCTCCAACTGTGCATCCTGTCTTTTTGTCAGTGCCACTGTCTCCAGCTCATACAACATAGCTGGTCTCACTACTGTCTGGACAAATTCATTATCTGAATTATTGACCATATGTTCCAATTAATGAGTATGAGAGAAAATGTAATTTGTGTAAATCAACCCCCGT
The DNA here is from genome assembly GCA_025773905.1 of Chitala chitala. Taxonomy (NCBI): domain Eukaryota; kingdom Metazoa; phylum Chordata; class Actinopteri; order Osteoglossiformes; family Notopteridae; genus Chitala; species Chitala chitala. Next base: position 952,387 of record JABJVR010000106.1, on the reverse strand, counting down.
TTACAAAACTGCAAAGTGTTACGATATTAATAAAGCCATATTATTATTATTATTATTATTATTATTATTCAGTCTCCAGCATGCTCGGACTATGGCTCCCCAATGTGATCAGTCTCCAGCATGCTCGGACTATGGCCTGCCAGCGTGATCAGTCTCCAGCATGCTCGGACTATGGCTCCCCAGCGTGATCAGGCTCCAGCATGCTTGGACTATAGCCCGCCAGCGTGATCAGTCTCCAGCATGCTCGGACTATGGCTCCCCAAGGTGATCAGTCTCCAGCATGCTCGGACTATGGCCCGCCAGCGTGATCAGTCTCCAGCATGCTCAGACTATGGCTCCCCAGCGTGATCGGTCTCCAGCATGCTCGGACTATGGCCCGCCAGCGTGATCAGGCTCCAGCATGCTCAGACTATGGCTTCCCAGCGTGATCAGTCTCTAGCATGCTCAGACTATGGCTCCCCAGCGTGATCAGTCTCCAGCATGCTCGGACTATGGCCCGCCAGCGTGATCAGTCTCCAGCATGCTCGGACTATGGCTCCCCAGTGTGATCAGTGTCTAGCATGCTCCTCCTGCTCCTTTGGTTTGATGTTGCACCAGTGGAGGTTGGCTTTGATGGACTTTGTAGCATTTCTTTGGTTGAACATGGTGTCTTTTGCCCCATGCATGCCCTCCACACAACAGGCGCCTGGGCACATGGTACTCCTCCACGAGAATGACATGCCGCACCCATCACAGATGAGTACAAATTCAGTGCTGTGTTGCCAGCAGGGGCCAGGAAGTCAGGGTTGGTAATATGATTCTGCCACTGGATTCCTCGTATGGAGCTCAGAGCTTGCATGTGGAAGTCGTCCAGCCTCCTCGTGTGCCTGTAGTACAGCCGCCATGATTCACATCGATAGAGGACAGAAGGGAGGACCATGCCATGCTACACTTTCAGCTCTGCCAACAGGCATGTTGTGACGCCTTCCCAGTGCCTGACTGGCTTTACTGATTTGAGCACCAATTTCTGTATCCAAGGAATGGTCATGGCAGATGATCAGATTACATCTCCTACAAAAGTTACAATTTATTTAATAATTGCTTTTTAAAACTATTAGCATGTATAACAGATTAAGATACAATCTACAAATGATACTGTTATTGTTTCATTGTTTCATCTCTTGAGCCAGTGTTGTTTGTTCCACAGAACATCTTGGGCAGATCCTGGTATGCAGACCTGCGAGGATAAGGCCACGTTCCAGCTTTCAAATGGCTGTCTGAGTAAAGACACAAACGGCTCCTTATAAAATGAACGACCCTATATATTTTAAAATATCTATACACTATTCCTCCTATGAAGAAGGTATAGCATCACAGAACGGTTTTCTAACATAATCAGTAAGTGAAAAATGCTAACTTTACCTATTTATATGATATTATATATTATGACATATAATCATATGTCAAAAACCTTTAAGCTTTTGGTGATCCAGAAAGTGACAGCAGCTCTTGTGGACAGTGGTTGCAATACCACGGCACACTGGGCTATTCATTATTGTAATTATCTGTCTGTCATGCGCATGGTCCTGTCCTGTTTTGTGTATTGCTAGATTTCCTGTCTGGTCTAGTGCAGGTGTGATTTCTAAACTTTTGTTTACATCTAGCTGTTTATAGTGTCACAAAATGCCCTCCCCAACTCCAAGGCTCCTTAATTGACATTCTAAAAACAACATGCTTATTCCATTTTTGTTTGTTGTGGTGAACTTAGAACAGGAAAGTTACCTGTGGTCATACGTTTACATTTATTCATTTAGCAAATGCTTTTTATCTAAAGCGACTTACAACACTTCTTATACATGTTACAATGAGCTGGCATTTGATTGTCTTGCTCATGGTCACAGCTGGCTGGGCTGGAATTCAAACCAGGAGACTTCCACATCCCAGCCTGCCTGTTCAACCCATTGAGCCACCTGGCTGCTTTATGATAACGTGCTCATTGTTGTAAGCTTGTTTCATCTTTTAAATATAGTATTTAATTTGCATTTTATATTAAGTCCATGTGCTTACAGGTCTTACATATTTTTCACACTTTGTGTGACGTGCCCTCAGATGAGCACGTCCCAAATCTATAGCATCCCTGCTCATTTTTCAGGAAAACAGTTTAATCACGTGTTCAGCTACATGAATGTTTTGCACACGTGTAACGGGAGTGACTCTTTGAGGACTCGAACCGGCTCAGCCACAGTCCAGTTACCAGACGAGAGGATTAGCATGCTGAGCTGAAGACGTGACCCCCTCAGTTGGGGGACTGATGAAGGTCTTGTCCTGATAAATTGAGGTTTTTTTTTCTGTAGCAATACTTCTTCTAAACATATATAGACATCTTTTTCCAAACGGATTAAGACCACATTATGCAGTTTTAGTCAAACTGCAGATATACTGTACAGTATTTCACAGCTTCTAGTGTGAATTTATATGGCGTCCAACAGATGGCAGCACGTGCACGTGTTCAAACAGTCACTGCTGAGACGTGAACTTGCTGCCATGCCGATGTGCCAAACGTCCACAAACCTTTTACTGTGCTCTCAAAACTAAAACATCCCTTATACGGAAGTATGCATCTCTCTGAGCCTCAACACTGTGTTGTAAGTCCATGAAAACTTCATGCAGGAGCAAGGAATGCATAGGGTATGGTGAGGAAGGAGGCAGTTTGAGAGATACATTTCAGGAGTGAGTACGTAGAGGAGATGGGGCCCGTATCCCTGAGGTAAGATGACACCAACAGGATGACAAACAGGTGTCAGATGGGGTACCCTTGCAGAACATCTAAAGGAATGAGCTCCAGCAGTGAGACTGACCACACTGTGACCTGGTGCAGTCATGTCTGCTTATTGCAGTCTGTCCTGCTTTACAGCCAAAAATAAAGCACAGGAGTGGAAAAAACTGCACTTTGAACATGTTAGGTTGTACCGACAACTGCATGTACACTCAATGTGTTCTGCCATCCCCAGCCTCTGTGCCCTCTCATAACATGTTATCTAATTCCCTGTGCCTGGATCAGGGAAACTGTTATGATGACCCTTATGCCTTACAGAAAGAGTTACCCTAGCAAGTACTAACTATGGAGCTCATTATTGGCTGGCAAACACTGTATGTCTATCAGCTGATGAATGAGTACTGACTAAGAAGCTAATTTGCATATAGAATTTTGAGCATAACCGATTTTGGCTCTCGCCTTCAAGTACATGTCTTTCTACTATAAAACAGCACTGCTTGTGTGTGTTTGTGTGTGTATGTGTGTTTGTACTATAAAAAAAAGACTTTAAACAAAGAAAACCGCTGATTAGACAACCAGAGAACGCCAATATCTGTTGTCCGTGTGGTGTACAGCCCACCACAGTGTGTCTAATACACACAGATCACTTGTCTGTCAATGCCAAAGCCTGCCGTAAAGGAAAACTGCACGCTGTCAGCTCCCAGACGTTAGAGGAAAGCACAGATAATGCCTTCAACAGCTTTTTGGCAGCTTTAGCTCATGCCAGACAAGCCACTGCACTGACTTCTAATCAGTGCTTGGAGGATTTCCATTGAGCTCAAATTCCTACATCATACCTGCAAAGGTTATTAAGCAAGTTGTTTTGTGTCTATCATATACAAACATTCCTCTTTTATTTTTGATGGCTAAACCACATTTAATGCTTCCTTTAATTTTACAAATACATTTATTGGCTAGATAAAGGTGAGATTTTAAAGCCGGTTTAAAGGCCCAGACCCAGTGTTTCTGTCTAATGTTCTCTATTGAGTCTCACAGACAAAAGGCTAAGGTTACTATCAGGAGATACAGACCCGTAGTGTCTATTGGTGACCAAATGAAAGTGGCGTGGACGTAAAACATCACGGAGACGGAATCAATAACTCATTGTGCGTTCACCTAATCAACAGAGGGAAGAAACATTTGTTACAAGGAAAACGTCCGCCCCTTAATTAAATCTGCTGAACACAGCAAAACAACAGGTGGGCGATTCGTCACTCGTCTCTGAGAGTGAAAGAATTAATTAGCATAATGAAAGGAGAACACAGGGACAAGGGGACGGTCAAAGAGCTATTTATGACAGTGTTTTTTTAATCTAGCAGTTCTGTTACTCATTCTGTAAAGTACAGGCACAGGAGCTAATAGGGTCTTGGAGTTGAGATGTACTGTTGTTGTTATGGAGACAGCATAATCGATAGTTATTGTAGTTGCTGTCATGTGAGCTGAGACCACAGACCCCAGTTATATTCTGCCGTACAGCAATGTAAATGTGGCCATATTTGTCATGAAGGGAAGTTAATGTTCCTGCGTCAGAGAGTCCGTCTTATTAATGTTGTCAGCTGTACAATGTTTGAAGGACTGCTGTGAAGATAATTATATCAAGGTTTGAGTGTTGGGTGCCTCATAATTGTGTTGCTGGTTCTAAGTGTTGGTTGACTTGCCTGGGATTCTGCACTAAATATAACTTGGATTGATAAATATTTGGATGGGATCATCAGACGGATCTAAAGTTGAAGCCACCGTGTATTCAAAGCCTTGTAACCACACACCAGTTACCTTTGTTGGCACTGGTGCCCCCCTCCCGGTGCCACGCATTAATCCAGTTCACGCCAGCATATTATGATGTCCAGTCAGTCAGTAAGCTCCCCCCATCTCTCTCTCCTCCTTGCCTATTTTGGCAGGCCTGTGCCAGGTATTTGTCCAAATTCCTCACACCCTGCAGAGATAGGTATGCCCCCTCCTCTTTTTCTGACTTTTATAGGCGCACTCTGTCTGCGCACTTCAGCACGTGACCCCATGAACTGCTGTTCTGACCGCTCACATAGGCGCGTTGCATGTGTTGTGCGTTTATACACAAAATATATCCATCGTTGACGTTTCTTCAATACGTGTAAGGATTATATCAAAAACTGTATTTCAGAAACAGACAATAAAATCATATTTCACTGCTGAATTGGGGCTTTTTTTTGATAAATGGCCAGTCGAACATGCTCTAATTGTGCAAACAGTGTCGGCTGCGCTGCTGTTATCATTGGCGGACCCGTGATGCCTGAGTTATTGCCGCGGTTCATGAAATGACACAAAACGTAGGAGAGCCCCTTAGTGATGTGTCAGCATGCGCACCACGTGCTCTTTCCCTTTGGACACGACCTCCTCGCGAGTCGTTTTGATTTCCCTGGAAAGTGCGCCATATTTTACACATCATCGCTGTGAATCACCAGTTTGCAAAATCTAAACCGTTCATGCAAATTACGAGAACGTGTTTTGTGCAGTTTTATTTACCTCATTCGAAATTACATTTTCAAAGTATAAATTTAAACGTATTTAAGTGTGACAAATATGAAACTGAATTATTACTTTAAATAAACTAGGTATTCTAATTCCTGTATTACATCGAGATCTATTTTAAAATGTATAATTTGAAACAGGTTAAAATGCCAACGTGTTCAGGCAGTAATGGTAATACAGGAAGTTTTAAGTTTGTCCTTGACCCGATCGCAGACACTCGCTTCACTCGGCTTTTCTTCAGCTGTTTACCCGTGTGCTTCCCTGTCAATACTGTACACACCGACTTAAAAAAGCAAATAAAAATAAAATAAAGCCAGCTATTACTTATCTTGTAATCTCAGTTATTAGTAATTTTCAATATTCTCAAATGCGTAATAGGTACTTTCATATATGTATTTACAAAGTTTTGATACAAGCAGATTTAAATTCGAGAAAGACCTGATAAATTTTACTAAAATTATATTATTTGTAGTGTAAAGACACAGTGTATATGTGTACGAACTACACGTTAATAATCATATTAAGTGTCAGAAATAATTCTTAATCTGACATTAACATCAGTCACTAACGGATTTAATAAAATACTTTGCTGCACAGGTCTTACTATAAGGCTCTTCAACAAATGCTATTTTTGTAGATTAAAAGTCGTCAAGAAGCGTCACGCTACAACAACAAGAACAATTATTATTATTATTATTTAGGGAAATGTATACGCGCCATAGAAACATAATCGCCTTTATTAACGGGCTTCCAGATTGATTATGTAAATCACGTACATGTATAGAGTAAAGTAAACCGACAGCTCCACTCTAATTAAAATACACTAGACCAGACTATTGCAATAATACCATTATTATTATTATTATTATTATTATTATTATTATTATTATTATTATTATTATAACAACAGCAGTAGTAGTAATAGAATATTTTATGGGAGCAGAAATGTGTATGGGTCTGGAGACTGTAACGACTCTGTTATTACGGGTTTCTACACTAAGTACGTAAAGCACGTTCGAGCACCAATTAAACCAAGTTAACAGCTGCAGCTCTTTAATTAAAATTTGTGTTTATTAATAATAATATATAATAATAATCTCTAGCAGTCACACCGACACATGCTCACTGAAATTTTCGGACTGTCGATATAAACTAGCTTGTGAAATCACAGCGCATAGCCAAAACGAACTGACATAGTACGGTATATTACTAATGAATTACAACATATACAGGTAGATACCTAAAGACTTTTAGTTATTTTTTTATTAATATTATTTTAAAAAAGAAAAAAAGGACCGCGCTGAATATTAGTAAACTATTTTTTAAAATGCAGTAGATTATTGTGATCGATGAAATTTCTAAGAATTCGATTTCAAACACATGAACAATTCATGGTTACGGAGAAACAAAATAAAATCAGAAGAATTTTCTGAAGAAGAATTATCTCAACCTTCGCAGTATGCTGTGTATTTCCCCATGCCTATCTCCCATCTCTCCCCATTTCTTTCTCCCCATCCCTCTCTCTCTCCATCCCTCTCTCCCCATCCCTCTCTCTCCCATCTCTCTGTCCCGTCCCTCTCTCCCCATCGCTCTCTCCCGTCTCTCTCTCTCCCCGCGCAAACACGCCACAAACTAGGGGAGGAACAGTCAAACGGAACTCCGACAGCGACCTACACTACTTACTCCGCTTCAATAACCAAAATGTTCTACACCCAGTATTATTGGTAAATGTTGTAAACCCAAGAACAGTAACACCTGGTTGTCATCACCTTAGCAATCGCAATATAAACTGTCAACTGTAAAATGGAAATACGGACGTATAAAGAAAGAACAAAATACCGGAGCGATACAGAATTTTACGGATTGTAATACTGCGTCCTCATCTTCACCAGATTTAAAGGTACAATTTAATTTGTCATTTCCTCCGAACGGCACAAATTTAAGTTTTTATTGCATAAATATACTTAATTAAATCTACCTTTATATGCTTTATATATAATTTGTTTTACTTGTCATTCAATGTTTTAACATACTGGTTTAATTTATGAGTAAGTGTGAATCAGCGAAATAAGAACCAAGAACCAATACATTTGCTAATATATAGATTCTTGTTTGACTTTTATAAAACTGCCGCATTCTGGTCCTGTTTGTGCTTAAGTGACATTTCAGAATAATTCCATGACAGAAGTGGGTTTTACTTTGGCTCTTGGGTGGTCCGCCCGACAGAGCCGAAGCTTTATTTCTGTTTATAGCCAGATAAATTCTTCTCAATTCCACTGTGATGCTTCATGTAAACTGCTTTTGTTTTTAAAGATGGAAAATAAAAAATATCATATAAATATTTAAAATTTACAAAAAGTGTAAAAATGCATGACTTTTTACAGCTTCAGTTGCCCAAATTATATCAACAACCAAAAACAAAATGGGACAATTAGCATTTCGTGTCAGTAAATTAGTTTTATTTGAAATAATTTGATGTAATGATGGTTTAGTGTTCTATAAGAAATATAAATGATTACAGCCCTGAGCAGGACCCTGTCTCAGTGACTCGTGCGGACCCTGTCTCAGTGACTCGTGCGGACCCTGTCTCAGTGACTCGTGCCTGCTGTATGCACTTAACTATGACTTCAGGAGATGCTGTCTCCAGTCTTGGAATTGTGTTCTTACAATTTGTTTCATCACAGCTCAAGAGCAGCTCTTAACCTTGGTGCTGGGGGTCACTGTTGTTTGCATTTTTCCCCCCACAAATGGGGGTTTGAATGGCACAAAAACCAAAAGTTTTTTGGAACATGCACTGAGTTGATTTGCTTGAAGAGACTCCCTGGTTATATTCGGTTATTAGACTGAGACCTTTTGAGCAAACTGACCTGTAGCTGAAGTCAGCTAAAGCAGAGATGGTTATTAATGCAAGTCTGCACCTGATTACGGCACCCGTCTGACCGCAGGGAGGGGTGGAAATATAATCTTGATCAGAGAGGTCTCCACAAAGGAGGACAGGATAGGCATTTCACAAGCCAGCGTGGAAAATGTCCTGTGAGAGCAGTAGTGTGGTGCCAGCAGGACGCCTGGCGTCTCACGCACCCCCAAACTCTGCCAGCGCACGGACACAGACGTGGTCTCGCAACATCCGTCAGAGAGCCAGCTCAGCAGTTCTGCATGTTCAGCTATCCAAATGTGTTCAGTTGTACGTTTCTGCCAGCGTAACATTGTGAGCCAGCGCCCTCATGGGACTGGCACCACTGCGTGCCCACCCTCTGCCAGGTCTCACAGCCCTGTGGGTCTGCCTGTCACCCGCTGCACCCAACTGGGATACTGAATATATGTCCCACAACAATGTAGATAAATTCGGCTGCCTGTTTGAATGATGAATAGTGCCATCCATTCTGTTTCTGTGGCAATATATTTCATGCAGTACTGACTAAACCTGTCTTTATCACAGAGCTTTTAATGCCAGATTACCATTTGTAACATTCAGATCTATGTATAGGGCTGAAATTGAGTATGGTAATACATGGACTTTGATTAACTGCTGCTAATCTTTTAATTGTTCTCCTCCCTCCCCAGCCCCCATTTTCCTTCTCTCCTCCATTGTCCTTTCCCTGTTTCTTATTGCTCCATAGCTAACTTTAATTGTCCAGACCTTGACAACTATTCAGTCATAGTTTCAAAGTTATCCGACCATCTAGATTATTCTGTCTCTCCCTTTCAAGAATTTCAATTCCTGTTAACCTTACCTGCCATTTTCCACATAAACTCTAACGAGAAAATGGATACTCCTAACTCCATCTCTCACCTCCCTTCACCCGCTCCCTCCCACACACCTCCACTTCTCCCAAACGTGTCTCTCCCTTCTTCTTTGCCTTCTCTCTCTCCATCCCCTAGTTTGGCCTCCACAGCCCTTTTTTGCTCCCTCCTCTCCCTCATGTCACTCCTGGGCATCGGGGGGAACCTGTACACCATGGCCCTCCTTTTGCAACGCAGGAGAGGGAGGCGACAACGAGGCAGAGGCTGCTCCTGTTTGGGGCATCTCTGTCCTGACATCCTGCCCCCTTGCATCACAGCCTCCACCCTACCTTCACCCTCCACACCCTCTTCCTCCTCTTCGTCGTCGTCCTCTTCTCTTTACCTGCAGGTTTTGAGCCTAGCTCTGGCTGACCTCCTGTACCTCTTCACCACACCCTTCATCGTCTATGACAGCTTGGCTGCTGACTGGGCCTTCGGAGAGCTGGGCTGTCGGCTCCTACTTAGCCTGGATCTCCTTACAATGCACGCCAGCATTTTCACCCTCACCGCCATGAGCCTGGACCGCTACAGAGCTGTGGCGGACCCCCTGGCTACCTCCTCTTCACCATCCTCAGGTCTGCTAAGAGTTGCCCTAGCTTGGGGAGTGGCCCTGGCTCTAAGTCTTCCCATGATGATCACACTGCACCTAGAGGACGGGGACAATCAGGAGGGCAAGCTTTGTGTACCTGCCTGGGATGAGCAGAGCTCCAAGGCCTACATGAGTGTGCTTTTCTGTACCAGCATTCTCGCACCAGGACTGGCCATCGGGGGGCTGTACGCTGCTCTGGGCCGCCTGTACTGGGTCTCCCAGACTCACCCTCCCTGGGCAAGCACCAGTGCATGTCCCCCCAGGGCACCCCGCCCTAAGGTCCTTCTCCTCATCCTGGGCATTGTTCTCGCTTTCTGGGCCTGCTTCCTTCCCTTCTGGATCTGGCAGCTCCTGCCACTGTACCGGCCAGAGGTGCTTAGATCCGTCCCAACCAGCACTCAGGTCACGGTCAACAGGATCCTCACTGGGCTCACTTATGGAAACTCCTGCGTGAACCCCTTCTTCTACACTCTGCTGACAGGAAACCACAGGCACACTCGGCGAGCCATCACTGCAGGACCCCAGCTCTGCCGCAAGGGAAGTCCATCATGCTAATGTCCACCACCCACAGAGGAGTCCTACCTTCCAACAGCTGACGCTTACAGGGAGTAACTGCTCAGCAGTATTACAGTTCAGTTAAACTGAGACCCTACAGAATGCTGTCCTGTTAAAGGCTCTGGTGAAATCCTCAGTGTTCAAGAGAACAACGCTGGAAAAACAAGAATCGCAGAGTAAACATCGATCGCAATGTTCGGTTGATATGAATGCATAAACGGACCTATCAAACATTCAACTTTTAGATTTATTTATACTGACGCAAAAAGAAAAAGATAGAGTAAAAACATAAAGATAAAACCACATCTCCTTTAAGGACTACAATAGTTACCTATTTCAGGAACCTCTGAATTTTCCCGTTTCCTCTCCAAATGAATTTACATATATTTTCAAAAAGTTTCACATACAAAGTTGCCATTGTTTCTAAATTACGGCAATCCCCTAATCTGCTTCAAACACAAATAATAAGCAAACATTTAACGTGGTCACAGTTATGGCATTTCCACTGGCACATCAAAAGCAGGCTGTGCTGAGCAGTGCTGTGCTGAGCTGTTCTGTGCTGAGGTGTGCTGAGCAGTGCTGAACTGAGGTGTGCTGAGCTGTTCTGTGCTGAGCTGAGGTGTGCTGAGCTGTTCTGTGCTGAGCAGTGCTGAGCTGAGGTGTGCTGAGCAGTGCTGAACTGAGGTGTGCTGAGCTGTTCTGTGCTGAGCTGAGGTGTGCTGTGCTGAGCACTGCTGAGTTGAGGTGTGCTGTGCTGAGCTGAGGTGTGCTGTGCTGAGCACTGCTGAGCTGAGGTGTGCTGTGCTGAGCTGAGGTGTGCTGAGCAGTGCTGAGCTGAGGTGTGCTGTGCTGAGCTGAGATGTGCTGAGCAGTGCTGAGCTGAGGTGTGCTGTGCTGAGCAGAGGTGTGCTGAGCAGTACTGAGCTGAGGTGTGCTGTGCTGAGCAGTACTGAGCTGAGGTGTGCTGAGCAGTGCTGAAGTGTGCTGAACTGAGCTGAGGTGTGCTGAATTGAGCTGTGCTGTGCTGAGCTGTGCTCAGTTGAGCTAAGGTGTGCTAAAACAGCATGGCACAGCTCCAGTTCAGTTAGCACTGTGCAGGCACGACTCAGAAAAAGGAGTTACTCAACTTGGTGCCTTTAATTTATATGCTCAACACAAAAAGCAGACATGACTTAACAACCTTGTTGAAATGGAGTTTGCGGTGTTACTTGCAGCAATAATATAGATCTGCACTGTTTTGCCTTAGGTCTGCTAAATTTGCAGATACGTCTGAAAACAGTTCTTTGTTTCTCAGGGTCTGCGAGTATTTGTTCATCAGACTAAAACAGCTAAAGTGCCTGAATCTCTTCGTTGTGCCATTTGTAGTATTATGCTTTAGATAATTTGTACATTAATATACATTTAATGCATTTTTGTAAAGTAAAAATACTAAATAAAACTGCTAATTAAAATTAATAGAACAGCATCACTAACTGCTCCACTGCAAAAAAAAAAAAAAACTGAGTGACATGACTGTACGTTATAGCTTCCCAACACGCAGCTCACAGTGTTACTTGCATGTCTGCTGACCATGTATTGTCGTAAACTGATACATATCAGCACTGTTTTGTCATACATCTGCGAAATTTGCAGATACATTCTGAAACACGCTTTCCTTTCTGACTTACCCTTGCAAGGCTCTTTGTACCTTGTATTCGCTCTTCAGACCAAACTGCTAAACGTACCCACAGCTTGTCACTGTGCCAGCTGTAGTGTGACCTTATATATAATAATTAGCAAGCATATACAAACTTAATGACTTTTAATAAACAAAAAATACAAGGAAGCCCTGCAGCTAACTCAACCGAACAGTACCATCACCAGTCGCTCCCCCCTTTTTCTTGTAATGCTCTTGAAGCCAAATATTCACACGCACTTCTAATAAAATAGTGCTGCTACAACTTAACATTTTGCACACTTTCCATTTGAGTTGAATTTAAAATAAAACTAAAAATTACAGCATCAGTTGAAAGTTAAACAAGAAGCTTGCAGTCCAGAAAGAGAAAAGCCCCAGCTAATCATTTCACTGTGATGTAATGGATGGAGTCTGGCATGGTCTGGTCTTGGTCCTTACTGTTACATGGTATGGTACAGTAAATTCAGTGGAACCACACACGATCACAGCACGGCTCGGCTCAGCCCAGCTCTTTACACTTGTGGACACGCCATTAGTAACGACTGCAAAACTTCTTACTGCTAACTTTTGGTTCATGCACCGAAATCTCTCAAAAAACCAAAAACCGTATAGCGGAAAATCTAAATCTTTAGAAAAGGAATGTCTGCATATTCTTTGGTTGAAAAAATATATAACTTTGAGGAAATCTGATAAAATTAAAATTATGGTACACCTCAAAAATGTGCTGTGGCAAAAAATGTTTACCGGAAAAAAGTAAATCGGAGATTTGTTGTATGAACTCATCCAATACAGCCGTCAGTGGTTGTGTTCCTATGTCGTGTTGTGTTCCTATAATCTTAAGTGCCACAAAAGAAACAGTCAAATGTATGTGTTACATTTTCTAACATTTTTTAAAACACAGAAAAATCTTTAAAATGAGTGCAAGGTGACAATGATACAATATGCTGTAACAGATCTGTGCAACGAGGCGGTATCAGCGCCCCGATATGATGTGAATATTTGGCTAATTTAATGACGAGGTTCCGTGGTTTTACTGGTGTTTTACTTTGATCCCCCTGCTGTTTTATGGCCACGTAGCTGTGTAATGACACTGGATTACACAAGGCATAGTGCGTACACTTTCATATTTTATTTGTTCCGTGTTTAAAAGTTGTTCGTTTTTAAAAAGTGTAGCACATGCACAGTAACAAAAAAACGCCAAAATGTATATACACGTATGTGCATGTGTTTTTTCTATTTACCGTGCAGTGTAAGACAAGGTGACTACATACTCCAGCAGTCTTTTAAAAAGTTGGAGTGCAATATGTAATATAATAAATGAAAACAGAACCAGTATTTATATGTTGGTTGGTATACTGTACAGTTTGAGTTTTAAGCTGCTAAACAAAGGAAGATATGATAAAGAGGGTTCCTGACAGAAAGAGCAGATAGTTACGCCAATTAGGACAGCGCTAGACTGAAGCGTGCAGATGCAGGCCTGGCACTTTCCGGCTCTGTGTTCCAACGGCTTCACATGTGCCTGGCTGACTGTTTGTATGTGCATGTGGAACTCTCTGCGTGTTTCCGTGCAGTGGCGTGTCTCTGTCTACATGTAAGTGAATGGCTTTACTGTACTGCGGGAGACAGTCTCCTCTTCTTTGAGGCAGATGAACAAATATTGTTGTTTAATGGAGACGAGGGAAAAGGACTGGAAGAAGAAAGGAAGGAGTGTCTTTGATGAGAAATGTGGACCGGACGGCAAGTGGGTAAAACGTGCAGAAGAACAGGCGGGCATCCAGGGAGGAGTTGGTGAAAAGGTACCACCACGCATCAAAACACAGCGTTAGCATTGTAAAATTACCACTTCAACCAATGTTCATTTAGCTACATCGCTTTAATGTATCTACACAGTATTAATAATAATCACCTCACTCGCACCAGAAAACATGACCTATGAGGCCTATGTTGTAAAAAGAAGTACCGTACATTCATTGAAGTCTGATGGCTAGAATAATTTCTTATTCAAAGTTATAGTGGTTGGGTGAAAATTTAATTCATTAAATAACTGCTTAAATGTCGACGCTCCACTGAGCAGCTCACAATTTTAACAACAGAAGAACTTGCCCCGTATGGGGTGAACACATTAAAGTCTGCAGTTCTAGGACCATGGAGCGCGCAACGTTATGATTCTGAAACACCGTATCTACTAAAAATTTAATTTTGTTAATTTTGTTAATGAAATCCTACCTTACCTCATTGGAGCACAGGCTATAGTTAGTAATAAACTACGATGTTCATGGCATGATTGTGCCAGGAATTTTGGCCAGTCCTTAGAGGGCCAGTCAGCATCACTAAGAACAGGTTACAGCTGTGCATAAGGGCAGACTGCGTCAAAGGTACCTCTGCAAAAGGAATCGGCAGCCAAGTCACACCAGTGAACACAAAGCATGCTTTAAACCCACCGTAAAGTCATTTTAAAGCAACCTTTATACCCGTTTGCTTTCCTGGCCCAAAGGTACTGCTAACAGAAACATAAAAACTAGACACCCCAGCATCATAATGAATCATCGCATCACTGATACAGTAAGTTGCCTTGTGATACAGCGTCTACAGCGTGATGCAGCTCTTACTATTTGTAAAGAAAATGACTTCATTTTACAGGACTTAAATCCACTAAATGAAACCAGCATATTCCGGAACATGGTTGTGTAATGACAAACCAGCATCAGTGCTGACCTGCTCGGAATCAGGAAAAGCTTCACACAACGTTGCATGCACGTTATGAATCAGATGCTTCTTAAACATGGTTTCAATTTAAAAGTGTAACAGCCTTATGCACCAGCACACTGTACGTGACTGATAACAAAGCAACATAATTTCTGAGTGATTATCAACGATGAACCGAACTACAGAAGTGCAGACAGTCACCTTCCTCACACACAGTGTGTCCTGAGTGTGCAGCTACACACACCACCAGAGGTCAGACTGATGTGGCTTTGAGGTTCTCAGTATGCATCAGATCTGTTTTCTCACATTACAGTTTAAAGTTCCTGAACATTCATGCACTGTCATTTTTAAGGTCGTATATTTATTCAACTACTGAACTAAGCAACTTAATGAAACGTGTTTTAAGACGGCCACACCAGGAGTAGCTCTGATGTTTATGGTCCCGTTACTGTGCTCTGGTCGTAACACTAGGTGGATTCAGTGCACTTCTTTACTTCTTTTTTGCTGTTATTGAAGGCCACAGACCTGGCCCATGGTAATGTGCGAAGAAAAAAGTGTATTTTTTGCAGGGTAATTTTGTTCTACCTGAGAGTTTCATAAATCTTCCATCAGCTTGTTTCCAGGAATCCTAAGAGTCTGTTCAGCAGCACCTCCCTCCCTCCTTCAACCCCAGTACCTACCCCCACTAACCCAGCTGTGTCTGTGGCCAGAGCAGGTGCCCCTCCCCTGGGCAGCCTGCTCAGGAAAGTCCCCCACTGGGCAGACGAGACTAGGCCGCTGGTCGGGCCAAGCTCACGCTGGGAGAATATAAGAAGCTCTCTTTCTTTCAGACACACACACAAAAAGATCCCTGCACTCGTCCTCTGCTCCCGTCCACGTTTCGCTCCATGCATCTGTTATCCCACTTTGCCCCCTTCGCTCCCTCCCCCCGTCTCCACAGCCTCCCGTCTTGGTTTACTTTAAGGTTGACTCATCCCAGAACCAGTCTCCGTGTAACAAATGCTGCACACTTCATCAGGTTTCACCTGCACTTAAATAAGATGGTTTTCAGATAATCCTGCACCATGATAAAACATGTCACATTTTTCTGCAAATTATTTATGTAATGATTTGCCTACATATTGAAGTAGCATAACATTTCTGTTCTTACTAACAAAAGGAAAAGTACGTTTGTGTTATGGTAGTTCTTGTGAACTATCTTTGACTGCCTAAAACACTTTCGCTCAATGACTGACAGCGTAGCAAACAGCAAGAATCAAACCAACAGTGTGTCTTTGTCAGCCCTAAAACCAGTCTGTCCACAAACCACCTTCTCTTCACCACGTCCTCCGTTTTTACACTTCGCTGTGAGCCGCCAAGATCAGGTACGGCCCTGGTTTGTGGACTTTGCAGGCCAAAGGTTACATAAACCTACAAAGAGAGCGCAGGTCACACACAGGCCCTTACTGTAACAGCTGTAAATATAGCCCCCCCCCCACCCTCTCCCCATTTCAAGGTCCTCGATGATCACATGACACCACAATGCATGCAATGCAAAGATGTCTGTCCATAAACATCTTGCCACCCACTAATCCCAACCGCACAGCTCAAGTTCATCTTGTCCTATTTACATTTTTCCTGTTATGTAACCAAACTGTACATTTTATTGTGTGTGTGTGTGTGTGTGTGTGTGTGTGTGTGTGTGTGTGTATATATATATATATATATATATATATATATATA
>JABJVR010000106.1:906798-922192 GCA_025773905.1 Chitala chitala | reverse complement strand
TTATTATTATTATTATTATTATTGCAGTCTGGGATGGGCTCAGTTAGACCACTGCCTGCTACACCCCATTGGCTGTGTGTCCCGTAGCGAGCCTCTCAGCTCCACCCAGCTCTCAGTTACTCTACTGAAACCTGCTCATGATTAACCTCCAATTCCGTCACCGGCTGCATGTTTCCAATGAAAACCCAGCCGACACACCGTACAGCTGTAACGTTAACATCCACAAAACCTCCAGCAGACCGGTTTCTGACATGCTCACACCAGCGATTCTCACACCAGCTACCATATCCTGCTCAAAATCACACACACCTTTCCTCTTCCTCACTTCCTTGCTGAATTCGATATGAGGAAACCCTACAGATCACCGTCTGGTTAGTCACTTTCGTTTAAGCAATAGTGTCAGACAAAATGCACAATTTCTAGGAAAGAAAATAGGTATCTAATAAAGTGCACTGTTGTACTTTACATGAAAAGCATTTTCATTATCTCTTATATCTCTTTTATGCCTTGCTGATAAAAACATTAGAATGAATACTAGGGCACTGGCTGAACACACCTGTAAGTAAAAGTTATACCAGCCTAATGCCTTCACAGCCTGGGTGTCTGCAACGGCTTAATAAAACTACTGTGCTAACATTACGTTTTAAATAAGAACACGGTTAAAAGGCAGTGACTGCAGCTATCAGTGTAAACACGAACTGTGAGGAGATTTCTTAAACTCAGTGCACAAAATGAGGAAAATCCAACGTAACAGTAATCCGCAAAATAAATTGTATTTCTGTTGCTAAGACAACAGTCACCCACTGAATACATATTTACTTACAAAACAACAAAAGATTACATTTAAATTCAGATTAAACAAAAGGCTTTCCACACAATTATACATTTCATTTTCTTTAGAAATAATTTTTTTTTTTTAGTTAATTTGTCAAAGTCTTACCTTGATGTAGGCTGGTCATAATGCACTGTACTGGGGGGAAAAGACCACGTATCAACTATAGAAGAAATTGTCCATCAAAACAGCCACATTGTCTTTTTAAAAATGATCACTTTCACTATTTACACACAATGTCCACTACTTACACAGTATAACGGCTGGCAAAGATATTCTCAGTCGGTCCAATGGGTACTTAAGCCTCGCCATTATTTTCCTTCTAAATTTGTGTGTGTGTGTGTGTGTGTGTGTGTGTGTGTGTGTGTGTGTTCGGGCAGGTTCAACCTGGGACGGAAATGCAAAAGGTGATGTTATGGACAGCGTGGCTGTCCATGTCCCTAAGCAGAAGGGCACAGCGTGTCAGTTTGGACCAGGGCAGAGATGCTCTCCAACTGTACTAAATTACTGTACTGCATGCAATGGTCACCCACATTATAGTCAAATGCCTTATATTCTCCTGTTTTACACATAAATTAGGCTGCTCGAAATGACTGCTACCTTTTATTTAAAATCGATGGACACGGGAGGAAAGTATTTTAATGTTTTTATTTTTAGTTTTTCTGATTCATTAAAATATATGTTAAGTGCACGCTTGTTGGTGCAGTAGATGTCGCCGTGCACCTTTCCATTTGTGTCAGTCTGAGCAATATGCCCACATACGAGTGTCCGAGTCTTCCGCCGTTTTGTTTCTGCCTAGGAATGCATGCCCTTGATTTAAAATTCAACACAATAACGAATAAATTTAAATAAATTTAGCGGCGCACGCTGATGAAATATTAGTGTGGCGGCGTGACGACCACGAGGGACCGCGGTTATTATTCAGCACGAAGCACGACTGCGCGGCTGCCAACTCTGCAATAACGTGTTTTACACTGATGTTCAAGGCGAGGGACTCATCAATCCAAAGCTTTACTTTAACTTTGTCTCACCATCTTTAGATAGCAAACACCCCGTGATGGTGAGCGTGTGTGACACTAACTGGGGCTGACAACTGTTGTTAACCCGAGACTCAGCATGCATGGGATGGCATGGCAAGCCACGCCTGGTCAATAGGTGCATTCAAAAGAAATATACGTAAACTAAAAATTTAAAATAAAAACACGCTAAGAGCTAGGCGTCTGTTTATACATGGCAGGGCATTTCTAACCAAATATCCATATGCACTCCTAGTTCGATTAAGCCCTACTGTGGTCAAATGTACCTTACCTTAGAATATGAAAACGTCTAAAGCTCAGAAATTAAAAGTAACGGAGGGTGCAGACTTGATTGGTGTTCAGCTGGAAACACAGGCTGTAAACATTAATTCGGATGACAATAATACTAATACTACTACTACTACATTACAGTACTGTAACACCCCTGCTTGTCATGACCCTTGTGTCTACTAGGTGTCACCTTTCCTCCTGTCTCCTTAGTGTTCCCCAGCCATGTCTAGTTGTGTTTTTGCTGATTTAAACCCTGTGTTTGTCTAGAGGCCTTACGGGTTGTTGTAGATGTAGGTGTGCATTCCTTGTTGTACTGAATGTTTTGTAGTTGCAAAATCCAGTTCTTGTTATTGTTCAGCCCTGAGTTTTCCCTATTGTTTAAATTCAGCCTTGTTACTCCCATTGTTTTGCCCCACATTAAAGTCTCCTTTTTGCACATTCGGCCTCGCCTTGCTTGCGTGCTTGACACAACTGTTACGACTACCACTACTAATAAAAAATAAAATTTCTTGATGTCATCACTGGTGCCTAGTGATGACTTTTACTGGTTCAGGTATTTCTGAAGCATCTTTTGTCTTGCAGAACACACCACAGCAGGGGTTTTAAAATTTTTAATCAAAAGCCTCAAATGAAAATGTAGGACCCAATAACATAAGCATTTTCAAGTCTATTCAGATTACTTTGGCAACCCATCACAAGCAAGGATCATGACCCATAGTTTAACAATTGATGCACTAGGATTTTTCCTCTTAAAAATAACTTGTGTAACACAATATGGAACTTGTATTTCAGTAGCTTTCTAGTATATCATAGTGTCATTTGGGTGTTCATATTTACACCCACCATGTTCTTATAATAAACCCAGATGACCCATAAGGTGGGAAACCCTGGCTATTTTAAAAAGGCATGCCTTAGACACCTCTGATTCCTCAACACACTGGTTTGCAGATCACTCTATCAATGACAAAAACTACACATACTAGCAAGTAACCGATCATTTTATATACTTGTCATCAGTGCTGATGTCCATCTGACTTTCATTTTGACAGCCATTTCAGATACTTTGAAAGAGACAGGCACGAGTCTATCTGTGCTCTGGTGTATTGCCTTGTACCTTTGCCTAACCCCCTGCCTTTTCTAGGATGTATTTTCGATAACTGATGCAAAAATTACTATCTGGAAAAAGAGTTTAAAGGTTTTACAGCATGAAAGGAGATGACGCAAAAAGAGTCTGATACTCAGTACAACAGCACAACTTTGTGATATTGCTTTTATACAACAGTTCTACAACCATCATTTATTAGTCCACAGTAATGAGTGACAATCAGTTATTTTGTTACAATGCAAAGTTGAGTTTATGACCAACAGCTAGTGTAATTTGATCTGTGAAGCAGAGTGGTACGTATAAACATCCGAGTGCTGTTCTACTGTATCAGCACTCATGGAATGCCACTTGTCCACTCAAATTACTTGGTCTGAACTGCTGTATACTGTAAATTGCTTTATAGATTTTGAACATGAACATTAAAGGCACACATACCTATGCTGACATGATGCAAAGGAACCACTCTATCACTCTGGATGATCACCAGATTAGGATTATGAGACCTACAAAAGTTTGTGATTTTCTGATGCAGTTGAGGTCTTCTCCCCATATTTTTCCTATTGTATAGAAAGTTTTTAGTGAGTTTATGTTATTTTGTTTTTCTTTGTCATCACTTGTTCTTCTTTGCCCTAGTGACACTGACATAAAATACTGAATCCTTTGTAAAACATCTTGGGGCTGCAGTTACAGTCACTACACACGCATGCCTCACCAGGTCTTTGAGACTAACAACCAGTTGGGTAAAACTGTAATACGACCCAAGGCACTTGATGTGATCTTTTTAGTTTAAAAAATACACACTAAATTGTTTCTGGTAAGAGTGACAACCTTAAAAAATAAAAGGTTTTTCCATGTGTTTGCTGTTGCTTATTTGACAGTAAAGTGGCCAAGATCAAGTAGCGATGTCCTTAAAATGCCAGGGTTACACAGTTACAGTGATCTGAAAATAACGCTGCTATTTCTGTAAACCTACAGAAATCAACACCTGATAAGCGTATAAATAGTAATATTAATTTATTGACCAAAAGTACATAGCTGAGAGGAATGAAACTGACCAAACAATTGTGTTCACGTTGAACTCAGCTGTAGAGCAAGTGCACAAAATCCACAGATGTGGTAAATCCACAGGTGCAGGCAGTGGGGCTGTGCAGGAAGGTGTGATTCAGGTGTGTGTGTGTGTGTGTGTGTGTGTGTAGGACAGGAGGACATCGCTGCATCTTAAAACCCAGAAGAGTCACCTTCTATCCCAGACCACAGGTCTGACCCACTTCTCACACAACCCTGTTGCAGTGCACTTCAGTCTAGTCCATGTCTTCCAGACATCTACTGCTGAGGCAACATCCTGAACAGGAAATCCAGCTCCACACTTCTTTGTGAGGATCAACCTCTTAACTCTGTTCAACATGAGTTTCGAACTACTGAACAAGTTCATTAATAAAGTGGAAAATCTATGTCAAAACAGAACCTCACCAGCCCACACTAAGTATGATACAAACAGGACAGGACCGTGCACTGACAAAATGACAGTCCGTTTCTCACGGGGCCATCCAAAACGGCATGGGCTGCTGTGTCTGTGATTTGGGACGAGTGGATGGAGGAGGGGGACACCGGTACCCTAAGGTCCAACTGGCTGATGCACCTGTCCCCCCATTACCCGCTCCACCAGCCTTGGAGGACACATGCTCTTCTTCTTCATCTGAGGAGTCCCCTGTATAGGCCACCAGTCCTGTCTTTACACGCTTTGCTGCTGGCTCTGAAATGGGTGGGGGAAGGAGAGAGAGAAAGAGAGAGAGAGAGAGAGAGAGAGAGAACACACCATATACAAGCACATATACAAAAAATTGCAATGAAGTTAATACAAAAAATGCCGTTTATGGGGGAGACAAACAGTTAATTTGCATTGTATTTTAAAAAAGCCGTATGTGTTCAGGTGACAGGGAAGAGTCGAGCAGGGCGGCAGCCATTGGTGGATGGGCGCAGCAGTCAGGTCGTCCAATTGGAGTGCAGGACAGCCGTAACATCACAGCAAGGAGCCACGCCCCACCCCCCACCCACCCACACCCGAAATCGTCAGGCATCCCCCCGAGAGACATGAAAGAGAAGAACACAGAGAGAAAGAAAACACAAAAAAAAAAAAAAGAGATCCATGTTAGTGAGTAAGGAGGCTTGGACATAGACACTCCTCCATCCTGATGATGTCATCAGAGAGGGACAGCTGGCCAAAGAAACCAACAACCACAAGAAAGGCAGAGGATGGGATGGGGGCAAAGTGCGTGTGAAAAGGCTTATCTGTCTAAATCAACTCTACCTGCTTAACATAAAATTGACGGCAGTTGACTTGTGAGGATTTTAATGTTGAACAAAACAAAATGTATGTATGTGCACTACTTCCAAAAGAATACTTTAGAATTTCAGACATGGTTGTAGCATATTAATCTGATATCTTACTGTCGTCCCTAAAAAGGCAATACCTCACTGGACATCATGACCTACAGAGGCATACAACATATCACACGTGTGGAGGACAAGGAAGGTGGCTGCAAACCAGGGTCTGCTTCAGAACCACTAAATGGGCATGTCCAAACTCACCAAGGGCTCCGGTCACCGTTCTCCTCTCCTCTGTCTTGGGCCGCACTCCATTAATGGGTATCGACGGGGGAGGCATCAATTGCCTACTGAAACAAAATGACAATTCTTAACGATTATTTCAACACTTTTTAGTGCTTTCTGTAGCTTCTAAATATATATCACTACATAATGTTTTACATTAACGAGAGTACAAAGCACAAACGTGGGCAACAGTACAGTTACTTGGAGAAATAAGACATGTTTGTTTACCTTTCCCTTTCTCTCAAATCCCCAGAGGAACTGGCTGCCGGGGGTCCTGAAGCCTCTGAGCTGCCCACAGAGAAGCCTGCACCTAAATTAGTCATATGAATGGGTCCATGCTATGAGCAGAAAAACACAACCGCATTAGCTGACATTCTGGCCTGCAAGTGCCTGTAGAACACTGTGGTTCTCTCTGTGTAGAAGGCACAGTGTTATAAATCCCTGACAGCTCCACTAACTCTAAAATTCACTCTTAATCCAATGACTACCCATATAATTCTAAGAAATGTCAAAAAAAGTAATTTTTCCAGTGTTTACAGTTGTGGACCTGTCTTGATTGGTCCAAAAATTCTGCCAAATTTATCATTACCTGCTAAGATGAAGATGAAGTTCACCTCAAGCTCTAAAATTAGTATAGTATCATGGTTTGTGTACCAAGAGGTCAGCATTAACAACTGGTTGTCCTTGTGAATACTCCATAAATGAAATTCTCCACTGCTACCTATAAAACACCTCACGCTCACAAGTTAACATGCACATTCATGTAAACCTCTTAGGCAAAACTATTTTCTACAATTACACACTACATTTTCCCAGTTTTCACAATTTATCCAGGATAAAAAGCGGGGTGTTAACACGAACCAAAACAAGTTGAAACTCAGTTAATCAAGTTCAGCTCGACTGTACAGAATGAAGTGTATTCTAAGGCACAATCAGTGCTACACTTGGATATAGGAAGATGGGACAGCTACAAACCCACACTAGGGGTACAACTCAATGGTGTGGTGTATGTTACATTTTTACTATGTGTTTTTCACTTTGTTTTGAGAATTTAATTTTGTGTGTAATTTAAAAGAAATGCAGCCTACTTGTTGATTTCTTTTTTCCTGGTTTTGTAATCTTCTAACCTAGCAGCCTTGCTGCCTTGACCACACTATGACCACTGCTTAGCTTTCTATAGAGATGACTCAGAGCTTAAGAAGCTGATCATTATTAAAGTAAGTGGGTAACCTTTGCCCACGGAAAATCAAGTTTTTTTTTTTTTTTTTTTAAATCACTGACTGAACCACAACCTTTGAGAGTTTTACAGTTAAATGTGAATTTGATGTCTAGGTAGTCAGACTTCTAATGAGAAGATGAAAGTAAACACACAGGAGCAATACTTTTAAGACACAAGTCATGTACAGGTACAGCAGACATCACACTTAACACAGTAATGATGACTAGTGTAAGCAAAAACTTCAGGAGGTAAAGCATAGCTGGCTGACTCTGAATGGTTATCTGGTTCCTCACTGATGTCAAACATATACAGCCCCACTGTCTGGCCTAACCATGAGCCCAGAGTTTCTGTATGTGAGTGGGAAGGCACGGCAGGGAAGGGGACGCTCACCTGGTATCCCAGCAGGCCACTGTCACGTTCGTCCGGCACCTCTTCAGTGAAGCGTCTCTTCTGAGGGGGGTTGGCGGGGGCCACAGGGGCTGTGAGCTTGGGCTGAGCTGGCGCAGACTGGGGGAATGGCCCAGGAGGGAGTGGCTGAAGGACACCAGGTCACTATTTCACTAATCTGGAAAAGCTCGCCTACATAACAGGCCCAAGCGGAGCAGACGGAAAGTGCCAACACCACGCTGGGCTACTGATAATTACATCTCCATCATTTTTAGAAAACAAAACTCAAAAAGTCATGACACAATGAACACAGTGCTGAGACATGCGAACCTAAGACTGGAGTCCTGACTGCAATGTCAATGGATTTGTTCATTTCAAGAACCCAAGCGTGTACATAAGATGATAGACTTGTGCCAGGCCTTTCCTCCCAGAACAACAAGCGACAGTCTGAGTGAAAACACTACTCACAGTGATGGACAAAGTATACAGCAAATAGTACCTGTGTGACGGAAACAGGGGCGGGGCTAACGGAGTACTGTGTACTTGGGGGGGGTATCACTGCTGTTGCCCCAGGGGGCACAGGAGGGGGCGCTGCGTAGGGGGGAGGAACAGGTGTTGGAGGAGGTACAGGCAGCACGTAGCCTGGCTGGTATCCGGTGGGAGGGTAGTACGGCGGCTGGGGGGGCATCCCATTAATAGCTGGAGGCTGGATAAACCCTGGGAAAGAGGACAAAAGAACAGCGAATAAATTTGTACAGCTAAACACTATCATTATTCATACAGTGAACCTGACAGAGCCCACATCGTTCAGGGGAAGCTAAGGTTAGGAGGACAGATGAGCAAACACAGCAAAACATCCAAAAAAAAGCACCGCAATCAAGGGGCTGAACAGGAAGGTGCAAGTGACATGACTGGTACCTTGGGTTGACATCACAGAGCTCATCTGACTGAGGAAGCGTGAATATTCTGCATGTACCTGCGAAAGAGAGTGGCAGGCAGTTAGGCTCAGAAACACACAGGAACTTTAACAAAAACACAGCTTTCAACCTCAGATGTAGGGGAAAGCAGGGCTGTCTAAGGGACACACTGAGTGGCACAGGAGCCTAAAGGCTGGCTCACATCAGGAAGAGGGGGAGGTGACACACTCACAGTCTGCAGCAGGTTTTCACACAGGGTTTTGGCTGCAGCCAGGCCTTCAGGTTTGGGATGACTGAGCAGGAGGGTAAGAAAGGAGAAAAAAAAAAAAATCTTTACTACATTTTACATCTTTGTCTAGGGGTGTAAAAAGCATTGAATACGTAAGCTTTTATTTAAAAGAAAAGATATGCACACATACACAGAAAATGCACTTCTTCACACACGTGTGACTTCACAAAGCTGAAAGTTTGAGCCAGACCAGCTCTGTACAGAGTCTGTATGTGCTTTCAGGGTCAGTGCTCTTGGTTACTCTACCTGATATAGATGTACATCGGCTCGAACGCCTCACGGCCTGACGCGGGTTCCAGGCAGCCAGAGCCCTTGCCTCTGAGGAACACCTTGGCACCAGTCTCTGCCTGAATGTGCTGCAGGTAGGAGCAACCAGGACCCTCAACGCGGTCCTTCACTGAGAAGCCAGGGAGGGCGTGCTCCAGGCCTACAAACACCTTGTCCTGTACATAGTGCATCTAGGAGAACAGGAGTCAGAGCATTCAGAGTGGCATACACAGGAGCCACAAGCACCGCAGCACTGTACTCAGTCCTGTACACAGTACATCTAGAACACGAGGAGGCGGAGCCTTCAGCACCATACTGAATAATTGCACTTCTCACCCATCTTGAGCACTGCAGTGAAACACTCAAGTCAGGGAAGAGACATTAAACTGAGTGCTGTAAGATGAAATACATCTGTTTTCAAGCGCAGAGTAAGCTGCAGAAGAGTTTTGTCTTCAAGAGTTTAAGTTTTTTAAAAAGCATTTTAATGTTTAAGATAATTGTATTTACAGGATTCAGACACCTCACAATATTTTACAGAGCTGTGCGAAATGTATAACTTTTATTGATATGCATATCGTTGATACGTATCGTGTATCGACTGAGTATACCGACGATATGTATCGTTTTGGTCCACCGATATAGAGCCCTAATTGGGAGAGAGGGTGCTTGGGAAAGGCAAGTCTTACAAACAGTATGTACTGCAAATGTGTGTATACACACACACACACACACACACCTTGCAAACCAGGGGACATTCCCTACAAAACCTACACACCCTTATAATTGTATATTATCCATTTGCAATTTTAACACTATAACTCACCAGTCCAGTCAGATAATCTCACTTCCTAAGTAGTTTTATTAGTAAAATCTAGTGGTTAGTGATGTAATGATAATTTACCCAAATGGACAATGGCATCCATAATATGCATTTAAGAGTTGTTGCAAGAACTGCGATTTAAATCCATAATTAATAAATATAAAAACAGCATCTATCATGCAATCCCAGCATGTCTGGATACTACAACAGAACCACTACAAAACCAGGTTGATATAAAACAAACAACTTCAGCCTCCACAATATTCACGCACTGTCTGTACACATCATCAATATCTGTCTGAAACTTAGTGAGCACATCTTGATCTAAAACTTGATGCTTATCTACTATCAGACTGCTAAAACG
This sequence comes from Chitala chitala, assembly GCA_025773905.1. Lineage (NCBI taxonomy): Eukaryota > Metazoa > Chordata > Actinopteri > Osteoglossiformes > Notopteridae > Chitala > Chitala chitala. Next base: position 912,075 of record JABJVR010000106.1, on the reverse strand, counting down.
TGTGTGTGTATAACAGCAAAGTACTGCACTCATCACACAAGAGCAAACAGCACATGGTTCATAAATGGATGACTACAGTGCGAAATGAGTGAGTAGCCTAGCATACATGATAAAGAACTGGTTCTGGAAAAAGGTTCTACTGCAACTGTGTGGTAACGGTATGGATTTGCTAAATCTGGTGTGGGCCAATTTCCTGTAACTTGCAAACTTTGCAAAGAGACCGTTTGTTCACCAGGTCACAACACAATGAATCTTTCTGAGCACCTGAAATGAAAGCAAACAAAACACATGTACGATCACATCGTCCTCAGCCACTGTGTCTACCACACAACTTGAGGTAACCAAACAGAAGCAGGAACATCTGACTGAATTTGTAGTAACTACATACAAGTTTTGTTATAATGAGTGTTTCATATATGTTTTTTGTTTTTTTTTTTTACACACATTAATAAGTTTATAATGCTTTTATAATGCTACAGTCAGCTTTTCTTGTAAGGATACAACTGCTGGTTAAATAGTTAACATTACTATATATACACACGAGTTTGGCTAAATAAAAAACTGTACATAATTTTCTACTCTATAGTGAATCATGATTTTAACCAAAAATACTCATACAAGATATTTTTGCTGTATTTCCAACCCCTAGTAAAAACTATGATGTCTATGTATTCTGTCAGCAAAGTGGAAGCTGTCATGTAGACTGGGCAGGTGTGTTTCAACAACAGCATAGTTTCAAAGCTATCTAGGATGCTTTCATCTAGAGCATTCATTTCACTCATTCATTCAGTTACTTCATTTATGTGCTTAAGAGGTGAAGCCAAAACAAGGTATGTTTAGTTTCAGAAAGAAGTCAGAGTGGCACAGATGCACGAAACAGTTAAGTGAAAACAGCTCTTCATCACACAGAGTTAAAAACAGGAGGAGGGCAACGGTGCTGAGTGAGTCACACAATCCTGTGACAGACCTGCTCTTTACTGAACAACACTGAAAGCCAAAGTTCACCATTTTGAAGACAAAACACTAACAGCACAGATGCGCGTGCGCGCGCACACACACACACACACAGACACACCAAATAAATGCATAACTAGTGAGGTGCTTTTTCAATTTTTTCACCATTTCTTAATGGAGGACTCAACTTGAAGTAAGCGATTCATTAAAAAATGGTCAGACGTTATGCCTACGCTTTCTCCTGTGGTAAGACGCAGGCACAGAATCGCTGAAAACAAAGATTAGACAGGCTGTTCAGTTTCTCACCCCTGACTGAAAGTGCGACTTATGGCCCATTGGGGGTACGGCAGGCGGGGGTGGAGCTTGCTGGTGGTAGACAGTAACGGTGGCGCCGTTGTAGGATGAGCTGGAGCTGCTGGCCGCCTTCACCACCCCGTTGGTAATGATCTCTTTGATCTTGTTCACAGCCCCTAGAGGAGGGTCAGCATCACACTGCAGTTAGCGTCCTTCTCATGACATTACGTAGATTCAGCCACTCGTGCTGAAATGAAGCCACGTACGCACTCTGTGTTCACACAGTGGATACTCACTGTCGACGAGGTCTCTCGTCTGTCCCTGGACATGCAGGTACAGAGGACGGTCGCTGAAAAGAACACGGAATTTACACTACTGGGCACCACTTTGGCAATGACGTTACATAGCAGACAATGAGCTTGCCTCAGACGACTTACCCTGGTAAAGCTTTGCCCTTCTCCTCTGAGGTCATGTATCGCCCCCTGGTGGACACAGCAGCACCACTCACTCTGCTTATCTGCAGTAACAGCAGTGAAACACACTCCTTAAGACAATACCATCAAATCCTCCTCCAAAAATATGGTAAAATGCTACTAAATTGTGTAGTTTAATTAAACAAATTTACCAGATTCAAAAGTCATTACTGTATTGTTCTTATTTAGTGTTAACATGCTAGTGACTGAACAGCAATTGCACAACTACACAAAGGTCTAGTCAATGCAGATGTTCTCTCTCTCTCTCTCTCTCTCTCTCACACACACACACACACACACACACACACACACACACACACACACACACACACACACACACACACAATATGGGAATGTCCCCTGCAAACCAGGGGACATTCCCTACAAAATCTATATACTGACTTATAATTGTGCAGTATGCACCTGCATTTTTTTGATAACTAAATTACAAATCACAAACCCAGTTAGATAATCTCACTTTCTAAGCAGTTTTATACTAAAACCTAGTGCTGGGTGATGCAACTTACAACATAATTAACTGGTAATGATAACTTCTTGAAACGTGCAATGGAGTCCATGATATGCACTTGAGAGTTATGCCAATAACAGCAATATAAATCCATAATTAATTATAATAAAACCAGCAGGCACTTAATACGCAATCAGTTGTCGGAGGTCACAACAGAACTACAACTAAAACAGTTTGACTGAATAGCAATGGCACAACTACAGAAAGGTCGGGAAGCAGCAAAGCAGGACAGCAGATCTGCAAAAATAGCTCCCTGCACCTGCATCTGGAGAACATAAGCTGCTTATAACTCTGCCGCCTTGCCAACACTGTGCATTTTTCTTTCTGGGATGCCCTTATTAAGAGCATTCAAAGCTGGCACTGCATTCATTCCCATGCAGCCTGATTTTTAACATTCTTCCAGTGTCACTGAATGCTTGACACTAACAGAAAGAACGAACTCAAAAGTTTTAGTTTTTTCTTAATCAATGCTAGCACTGACCATGACAAAATGTTGTCACATAGATAATTTTAATCAGCCTTTAACACTACGCTGCACTCTAATGACACCAGTGAATGCGCAACCCATAGCCTTGTCAGATAAACCAAAAAGACTACCCATAAATATTTTATCACGTCTCTAATTTACCGCAAACTCAGTCACCACAACAGGCTTCACAATTACAACACACAAATAGTATGAGAAACCTTCATACCTTGCCCTTATACCACGCATTACAAAAAGTGCATTATCTCAGTATGAACGGGGCTGGGAGTTAACCAGTAAAACAGGCTGTCAAAGTGAGTTTAATGTACAACTCACATACTTGCTCACAATTAGTTGTCTTTGTGCTAAAGCTGGACCTTTAGCATCAATATATGCACTTTTGCTTTAACTACAGTCATCTGTAAAAACATATAACCTGGGAGATTAATGACCTTTATTAAAAGGAAAAAGAGAGCCTTCTACACAGGGCAATTTCAAATCAAACTGTCATCACTTCACAGTGGGCCCCTTGTATCTCTGTCAGTACAATTTATTTGTGATGTAAAAATAAATATATAACTGCTTAAAAGAGGTGTGACCTGCTGCATTGTGCCAAAAGAATATAAAAACAAACTTCAGATTAATACAACACCCTCTACATCACACAGTGACAACTAAATGTACAACATCAATTGTCAATTTTTTACTGATATGTAGGATCATTGCATTGATTTGTTAATTTAAGCAACAGCTGCAATGTGTTATATGACATATTGTTTCCCTTCTTTTATAAACTTATCAGAAACTCTTATAAACTAAGCACAACACTTGAACTTCATTAGAACATAATGTCCAGCACGTTCAGTTGTTAGGACATCTGTTACAACAATACCACCTTTCTACAGTGGCATACTCTACAGAGTACAGCAATTCTGTGGTAATACAATGGTGTTTCTATGCGTCATTCAATAAGGGCATTTAAATCAATTACATATACCTTATCAGTTTAAGTTTTAAAGAAGCTAAAGTGATTTTTTTTCTTATTCCACAAATATGCACTATTTAATATTATTTAGCCCCACTCAGACTTTTTTTTTTTGTATTTACATTCGTGAAATTTGAATACACACATTTTTCCACTAGATTCATCTAAAAGAGCGAAATGGCAGGAAATTTACCAAATCACAAACCAGACTACAATTCATTGTTTCTACTATTAATCTCCGTAAACAGTCATTAAAGGAAAACCACCATATAACAGTAGATAGTTCAGAGGACCCACACTTGGAATAACAGAAACGAAACACTGACTGCGATCTGACCTCATCCTGAGTCTGCCCACGGGTAAGCAGGTTCCGACAGGTCAAAGGAACATCGTTGATCTCCACCTCTGCAACCACTAGGTCGTCCTTGGCTTTCGATACCGGCAGTGCCTTCCCAGGCCCTGTAGTCTAAACACAGGCACAGCCGTCACACGCTTTCTTGCAACACATGAATGCTACCAAGGGCACAACATGCCTGACCCCCACCACAGGCAACTGCAGCGTCCAATTAGCACTGAGTCTTCACACCTACATCATCAAGGGTACCTTTTCTTATTCATTTAACGTGACAAATGTAGGCCATATTTTAACAAGGAAAATAAAATACCAGACAGAGTTTAACTAAATGAATATTGGCAATAATAATGCAGACACTTTCAGCACAAACCATACATTGTGGCAAGTCACTTTTGTAGAGTCCATAATATATATTTTTAAAAATTTCATCCTGTGACTTCATGTAATGAGACACACCTCTAACACGTAAAGGTTATTCCTTTCCATATACAATGTTTTTGGCTTCTTGTGGATAGTCTGTGTTCTGACGTCATCCTGCACTGGACAGCACACAGCCACTCTAGGTGCTTACCTTGTCTGTAGTTCCAGGTGAGCCGATCTGTGATGGCTTCAGCTTGCCCTTGGCCACCAGCATGGCATTGATCTTGGCAGCCACTGCAGCGGCCGCATCCAGGGCCCCAGTGGGCGCGGCCTCATTCTCCACCGCCGCACCTGGACCAGGTTGGTCCCACTTACTCCGACGGCTGGGCAGAGAGACACAGATGAGCTTTAATAAGGAATGTGGTCCTTTTTCTTCTTCTCCAGAGTCATCCCCATACCCAGTGTAATGTGCAACCTTCTGTTATTGTAAAAACACATTTGTTTGGAGTGATACACGCTTACAGCAGAGCTAATATGACAGAGTCACATGCACTTCAAAGTTACACTTGACACTGCTACAAAAAAAAAAACACTGTACGTGTGCAAGAACTAATACAGTAATTTTTCAGTTGAAACTAGTTGGCTCATTTCACCAGTATGTACCATGTACTAATAATGGTAATAAGCTGATTTTATACTACAATCAAAAATGTACATAGATTACTTAAATTTGCACTATTAAGCAATTATTATTATTGTTGTTGTTATTATTATTATTAAAAAAATAACAACAACGGCGAAAAACATGAAGAACGTCGCCGCCACCAAAACAACAACAACAACAACAACAACAACAACAAC
>JABJVR010000106.1:873119-906698 GCA_025773905.1 Chitala chitala | reverse complement strand
ATAACAACAACGGCGAAAAACATGAAGAACGTCGCCGCCACCAAAACAACAACAACAACAACAACAACAACAACAACGACGACGACGCCGCCTGTGCCTGTAGTTTCAGTTTGTCTGGTTGGATCAATATTAAACATCCCAACAAATAAAAACACGGAGCACGTACTCGAGTCGATAAAAAAGCAACATATTTAAAGCAAAGTGGATTTTCGGCGTATATATTCCTAGCCAGGTATGCCGCAGGCCAGCGGAGTGAAGTACATTAAAGTGATCATTAACGCAGACCCTGCAAAATAACAAAATCACACTGAACCGCACGCATGGCCGGGCGGCGTCTTACACACCAGGCACAGCTAGCTATAAGATGCCTTATCTGTTTTAAAGCTTTATTTAAAATGTGGCGTCTGCTATCCGGTTACCAGCTGGACAGCAGAGCCTAGTCAGGACACCGACAGAGCTAAACACTCCGCCATGTCGTTAGGGGACCGTCAGCTGAGCTGCTGTAAACACACGGCCGCCGCGCTACACGGTAACAGGCGGCGCAGCTTCACTCACCCGCCGTTATGTGTCCCACCAAACGACATCAATGGCGTCTTCTTGTTCTGTATTTTTGTATTTCAAACCCTTAAAAGTGAAACCCGAGCTCCCGCGGCTGCAGTAATAGCACTGGGAGTAATGGCGGAAACTCGCGGCCAGTTTCCGTGTCTCTGAGGGGGCGTCCTGCTCGTCACGAGCGCCTACTACAGCGCCGCGCGACGGCGGAAGGCAGCGCGAGCGGTTTCCGTTATAACCGGCCGCGAACGAGCGTGTTAATACTGCTTTTGTACTGTGGTTAGTAGTGCGGGTGGGATCAATCTTTATAACTGTATGAGTGTATATAAAATAGCAGACAAGAAAACCTTTAATGAAATAACGCGACAGTAAATGTCTGAAACGTCTTAGTTCAAACGGAATTGGCAGGAACGTACTGCACATTCACTAAAGTAACAACACAGAGAGCAGCCTGCTTCATTTTGTGAGGGGTCAGTGAAATACTACCTCACTTATGTCTTTGTGAATTTTAATTCGACTGCTTCTATTCCATCGTGACAGTATGTCTCATGCTGGAAATGTCGAATTAATCCCCGAAAGAGGGAAGAACGGACAGGACAGGCCAGATGGATTAGCCATAGTCTTTAAAGACGTGACCCTACTCCATCGCTTTTTACCATTCCAAGACACAAAATCCCTAACTGTGCCAGGCATATGATTTTAATTAGACATCTTCACACCACACAATGCTGTGCCTAGGCATTTGCATATGTGCCGCAAGATGATACCTGTATTTGTGCAAAATAACATTATTTTCTGCTCAAAGTACTTGGTTCATTTAACTGGTCACCATGTATTCTTACGTCCCAAACAAACTACAGTGGCTGTGGCAGTTATGTGATACAAGAAATGCATGAAATCTCGCCAGCTGCCGTAAGCAAACCACTAATGTAGACTTTTGGCAATTAACTGTTCAAAGCTACTTTTAAATATTACAAAAAAATAAGAAAGAAACTACCTTATACTATCAAGATGTAACTCTATGCCACTTTAATATGAGTACTTTTCCACCACATCCTTTTTCCCTTGAAACACAAAGAATCACAGCGGTACCAAAGGACTGTTACACGGTCCACAGGCACAGCTGTTCTGACCAGACAGCCTCACTGCCACATGCACACCTTGTGTGTGCCTCTCCCTGCAAGATTACCACATCGTGTTGATGTCACATTCACAGATGGGAAAAATACATGAAAATGTATTTTTATACAAAATACCTGAACTGTAAGTGTATCAAAATTAATACAGCAACAATGCAATGTATCAAAATGAACTACAGTATTTTAAACACACAAAAATACATTTCCCAAGCATCCGCTTCTCACCGGCCTGTCTGGTCTGTTCCTGTGCCAGCACACTGACTCCACTGTCAGGGAGTATAGCTCGCACACCTACACATGCAGGCAGCATCCTGGCAGTACTCTGCTCTTCATACACCAACTGTATACTATATAGTACAATGACAATAAAACATAACAAGCACAGAGTAAAAAAGTTACAGTCTCGTATCATTTTAAATGTATAAACTTTCTGATTTTATTTGTGTATTCTCAGTTGACAAGAGGTTATGAAAGTAATAGGTATCTAAGCTCACTGTCGCTAGCACTTTGGGCAGCTCAGTGCTTTACTTCATAGGCAAAAGGGACGTTATCCTGTTAACATGGTTACGGTTTTTGCTATGTAGAAACTCACAATTTACGTAAAGGCAAATATTAAAAGTATTAGGATTTGCTATATATTTCTACCACCTAAAACAAAATAATTTCTCATGCAGATATAAATTGCTAAAATACAATTTTGTATTTAAAATACATAATTTAATTCCATGTATCTGAAATACTGCCTTGTCACATTCTTTGTCACATTCCTGTGCAGCGACACGTTAGCCACCACATGATTTTATCCGTGCGGTCTTCCCCTGTAAGCAAAATGTGGAAGTATAATGTTTTTTAAATACTTATTTTAATAGTACATGATTAATCCCATAGGGAAATTACTTCTTTGTAGTTGGGCCATCTCCTGGGTTAGTGGGGGCCAGCCACATGCAGTGCCCAGGAAGCCAGCGTTTGAGCATCTTGCTCAAGGATGCTTCCGCATCCCCGTCTGATGTTCTACCCATTGAGCCACCAGGCCACTGTAAAAGTAGCATTATTCAGAGTTGTTGATTATAAAGGAAAGCTAAGGAGGAGTTCAGGCAAAATGGCAAAGTCAGTCAGTCCAGACATGGCTGGTAATTGCAGTTCCTTAACCTCTTTACACAAGGTGCACTGCCCTCAACTCTTGTGTTTTTAAAAGTCAACCAAGCGAGCAAAGGCTCTGATAATGTCAGCCTGCAGTAATAAGACTGTGGTTATTAATTACAGTGTCTAGCCAACCATTCACTATAATAAATACTCAACATGGTGCTTAAATGCTTAAATGAAACTAGTTGAAACTTACAAAAATTTGGCTAAACAGCTTTTAATTATACACTTTTAATAACATAATAATCACTTCATTTAATCTAAGATGTGCACACGTTGAATTTAAACTTAATGTCATTTAAACATTAGAAAAAATAAGTAATTTTTGTTCTTTATAAAGACTGCATACATAAGCATGCATGGTAGCTGCATATACATTTATCATGACAATAATGGCAGCTGTACCCAAAGAACACATTATATTTATAATATAGTTGACAACAAGCCAAACTGTCAAGCTACATGGCGTAATGTCTATCACTTCATTAAGACATTAATACTGATGACAAGAGATAAAGATGACATGGAGCCCTGAAAACAATGTTACATTTATTCACCCACACACCCCTTGATAAGCTCTTAGAGAGGAACAGACCGCTTCTCCTCCACAGAGCAGGGCTCTTTCACATGACAAGCTTTGCCCCAGAGTTGCAAATCCACAAACTGTGTACCACCACGGCGACAGATCGAGGGTGCCACAGCAACTGTTTCCACATTAGCGACAGTTGTTGGGCAACCAAGCACTCCGAGGTGCCACAATAGACAGAGAGAAAATGTTACAAACAAGTACGGACATCATTACAGAGCAATGGGTTTATGTGCAAATTAAAGGCAAATTTTTGTACTAGCAAATTGCACTGTACCCTGCTGCGCTTAAGTGCTTTTCCACTGTACTTTTACTGTACCATCCCAAACCGTCAGGTGGTGTCAAGTCCAAAGCTGTGATACACTCAGGGCCCATGTCACATGATAGGGCATGGCACAGGACAGGTAAAACTGCAGCAGAGGAGTGCTAAAGCACAACACCTGTAAGGTATGGTTACAGTTCGCCACTGGAAAAACATTAATATACTCACCTCTCATGGGATGCCGTCCATGCAGTTACAGGGTACACATACAGGCTCACACATTACAGAGCCACTGCAGACTTTGTAACTGACTTAGATCACTTGTATCAAGGTATAAAAACAATTCAAACCTACTCTAACTCCAACCATTTCAGCTATCGTATGTTAGTGAATATCCTGTCCTGATCGCTTAAAAGGTCAACTTTGGTCTTTTCGGCATCTCTTATAAAATACACGATTTTTAGTTAAAGTGTAATACCTGTGATGGATTTAGTTTTGTCACTGCGTGTACAGAAAACCCTTTTGTAGTCCATTAAGCCTAACTCAAGTGTTGTTCAATGTCAACTGGACTGGCTTGGATATCTTGAAGACATTTCACCTCTCATCCAAAAGGCTTCTTCAGTTCAGAACTTACAATTCTGACAGAGGCTTTAAACAGAATTTGGAACGTACATGGTCTTTCAAGTGAATTTATGTTTCTTTTCACAGAAAAGGGACAAAAAAGAAGAAATAAAAAAAAAATATATATATATATAGTAGATGTAGATGAATTTGTTGACACCCTTCCAGTAAAGAAAGAAAAAAAACACAATTGTCACTGAAATAACTTGAAACTAATCAGACATTGCTTTTGAATTGTGATTCAACAGAATTATTTAAACTAAAGTAATGAAACTGACCTTGACAAAAACGATGGTACTCATAACCTAATATTTTGTTGCACAACTCAAAAGCAATGATTTTTATATATTTATAGGAAACTGGGTAGGATTACATAATATCAGTCAGTGGAAATAATGATAAACATTAATAGTATTTTGCAGTTACATCTAGTTTCAGGCAGGATAAATACACCAAACACAGTATCACATAACCTTGTTTATTTATCGCCTTGTCTTTAAATCATAAATAAATGCTGGGAGATCAGAAGCAGAGAGGAAAGATTCGGTGAAACAGAAAAAAAAAAGTTTTATTTGTCCCTGAAAAGAGGTCTCACAAACCAGGACCCCCACCCTTCACCGCAGCTAAAGCAAACATATATATGCCACTCTTTTCATAACTGGCATTCTTTAATATCAATTTACACAGGTACACTTTTCAGTATTAACACCCTTCATGACAATAAAACTATGTTTGTACAATTTAATAAACTGTGCTCTGTTACACATTTTCTATAATGCACCAGGATAATTAACATTTCTGTCAAAATCTGTACCTGAACAGTATTGTATCAATTCTAATTTGAAGAACTGTATCTTTCCTAATTTTCACATGAATATCCAGTTCTGAATAGTCATTAAAGTACTCTGAATGATAGTCTTCAAAATCAAGGGTGCAAACACATTCCAGCACGCGTGTAAAAAGCCACTGCTCCTGACATTTTGCATACACTCAGTGCATTGCCCAAGATTTCCTGAGAATAGTTGCGCAAAAAAAAAAAAAAAAAAAATTCAAGGCAGCTTGACCTTTTAACTTCAAACTTCACACCCCAACAAGTACTGTACATCTATGCAGTAGAAAGAATAGACAAATTTGTATATCTCAGAAATAGATCATATATCATTTTCTAGTACAATCAAAATTATTTTGTGCAGTCATGGAACAGATATTGGCGGAAGAAAAAATAAAGCTCTTGATTTAGTGCAAACAATCAAAAAAGATGAAACGCCTTCTCTACAGTACAGTTCAGAAATTAAAGCGCTAAGCACACCATATCTGGGTTTGGTTATAGGCATGATGTTATTGTTATAAATTAATTGCTACCATGGTTGTACATTGTCAATACATAATATACTAATTATGTACTCTACCCGTAACCAACAATTCAAGTCAAGGGCCAATGGTTTCCAAAGACTTTCTGGATGGTTTCAACAAAGCATTAAAATAACTTTTCCGTGTTGCTGCTCAACAGAGAGACTAAAAAAAACAAGAGCAATTGCCCTCAAAGACATATCTTAGGTTATATTCTCTCAGTATATAGGTGTAGATTTTCAGTTATACAATAGATGCTCTTATATTGCTCTTACTCATATCCTTAACTGTAATCTCAGTTGAAAAATAAAATGTTTTATATACTTATAAAGGTTGTGATCCCAGTCTGCCCCACTAATCAGGAACATAAATCTCAGTTTCGTAGGCCTTTATTCTGTCCAGAAGAATGCTTTTTTAAAATGTTTATTTATTTTTTGAGCACAGGATGTGCAACGGAGGACCCAAGCAAGAGAGACCACGCGCTGGTATTGTACTACAGATAACAAACTACGCATTCCATTCCCTAAGGTTTCCAGGACATATTTATGAACAGTAAATGTACACCAGAAAGCCTCAGAAACAAACGCTGAGAGTCCTCAGAGTTTAAACTGGAAAACCACAATAAATAAAAACAATAAATAAATAAATACATTGCAATTTCTCATGTCAGCAAACAGCGAGCTGGTAGAACAATTCGGAAGACAGCAGTGGGAGACTTTTATCCAATCGCACAAGGAAATAAAAGTAGAGCTTTCTTCAGCCCGTTACTCCTGCGTTTTCTTTTTGGTCTGACATTCAAAACAGCATCTGAGAGACAGTTTCTGCAGTCCACACCCCACCAGTGTTGGCCCTGGCGGCAAACATGTTAAGAACGGCGAAATGCTTGATGCTCATGCCACATACAAAAATTACAGCAGGCACTGCAACCTTTTTAGTGACCTCAACTCCTCCTGCTTGCTTTCTGTTGAACTCTCGTCTTTTAAGTGCTCATTGATTAGCTCCAACAGGTTAAGTGCTACTTAATGTAGCAACGTACACATCAATTGTCCGGTTAAGTGCTCTGTCCAATGCTACAATAGCAGGATGCTACCCAACACTTGAAGGAACACGCTCTCTCGTTATCAACACCTGGGTCTTGTCTAAAAACTACCTGCTGACCCTGATCATGAAAAGATAATATAGAACCATTTGTTACAAAAAAATCTCCACGTAATGTGGATGGCTCCGGTGGGAATATGACGTAACCTAACTGCAGACTGAAGCAAAGAGAGACAAACTCTAGAACTAGGCTTGCAAGTTAAGTGTTGCGTAGCTGTCAAGAGGCAACGCATCTGTTCATCCACCAGGTGGCAGTTTTACAAACATACACAAACTAGAAGCCCGTTGCATAATTCAAACTTTATAAAACGGTTGACTTCGAAGCGTAAGACTTAAGTAAACAGTATGCTTGAACTCAAGCAAAAGATGTTGGGTGTTTTTTTTTTTTTTTTAATGGCTTGATGGACCCAACAGCAGTGTCACAAAAATATTTCTTATTTAAACACACATCTCTTTGGTTGGATTCAATATTTTTTTCCCCGTTCCGTTTTATTCTTTCAGTATTGCATGGCGACATTATATATACCATTCTATTCTTCCATAGATACACATACATTAAACAATTAGGTATATGTACAATTTCATTTCAGATTTTTTTTTTTTTTTTTACAGTACAACAAAAGAATTACAGAAGAAACTAAAAAAGAAGATACATCTTGAATTTATTAAAAAAAAAAAAAAAAGGAATGAAACAATGTGAAACCCGTTTCTTTTTTCCTGTGCCTACACTAAGTGCCCTAGTACCACCTGTGTGGTGTGCAGGTCTGGTCCCCTGAGAGATGCACCCGGCCTTACAGAGGGGAGAGATATGTGCATAAAGCACTGGAGGAGAGCACACACTCACAGCGCACACGTGGACACGCACACACACTTTCACTCTTCTGGTTGCTTTAGTCATCCTATTCTTCCTCATCCTCCTCCTCTTCCTCATCGTTGTCATCCTCGTCCCACCTAGCCTTGAGGGGGGGGTGGCAGTGGGTGGGATCGGTGGCAGCAGCAGCATCCTCGTGTGGGCCCCTCGACACGCCTGCCTCTCTCCACAGGAGGCCTGGGTACTGCAGCGCAGTGGGGGGCAAGAGTGACATAGCATGAAGGGGAATGGGGGTGCCGTCAGCATCGGGTGGGTACAGGAGTGGGTGGCCAGAGGAGCTAGTGTGAGAGGGCGGGGAGGAGCGGGAGAAGGAGGCGGCACTGTGTGCCAGGGGGTGGGCATCCAGGAGTGAGGCAGCTATGAGCTCCCCCCCGCCCGTGCCTCTGCGCGGGCGCCGAGTGCGGACCTCCAGGCAGCTGTGACCTTTTCGGTGGCGCTGCAGGTGGTCCTCACGAACAAACGCCTTGTGGCACAGAGGGCATTCGAAGGGGCGTGCCCCGCTGTGCAGCGACAAGTGGTTCTTCAGGTCGTAGGAATGCAGGAAGCGGGCGGGGCAGTGCGGACAGGGATAGGGTCGCTCGCCCGTGTGCTTCCGCATGTGGATTTTCAGTTTGTCATTCCTGTCAAGACAAGAACGGGGAGAGAGAGAGAGAGAGAGAGAGAGAGAGAGAGAGAGAGAACGATTATACAGCAGAACAAAGTCCTTTATCCTGCAGCAGAACCAATATAATTGTACGTATTTCAGGAATATTCATTGAATGTAGCACCATGTAATTCAGCAACATTAGCGTGTAAACGCATCATCGCCCTGCTCACCTGGTGAAGCGCACCCCACACGCTGAGCACTGGAAGGGCTTCTCCCCCGTGTGGGTCCTCATGTGCCGGGGCAGCTTGCCCGCCCCATGGATGATCTTCTGACACACTGGGCATTGCTGGGGGGTCTGCGACTTCCTCTTCCTGCCCCCACTAGCCACACTTCCTCGTTCAGGAATAGGGGGTGGACCCATGCCTTCCCTGTCCCTGAGCTCAGCCTTGTCCTCTTCTTCTGAAAAGCCACCTTCAACTAGGGTTGGTATGGGGGTATCTGCCTGGGCCCAGTGCTTGTTCCCATTCATAGTCACCCCTGCCTCCCAGCCAGGAGGCAGCTGGTCACCATTTTGGCCTGAAGTAGGCGAGCTGTCATTGTAGCCAGGGCTGGATGACGCTGTGGGGCAGGGCAGGAGGCAGTCCATCAGAGGTGAGGACGGGGGAGATCGAAGGCGGGGCTGTCCTACAGACTGATGGTGGGACATGCTAGGTTTCGAGACGTGCCACCTGTCCTGTTTGGCTCGGGAGCCCTGGAGCATGTCCTCATCCTGGTCCCCCATGATCTCCTCATCCTCCTCTTCTTCCCTTTCCTCCTCCTCCTCCTCCTCCTCCTCCACTTCGCCTAGGATGTCCCGGCAGGCATCTGCCACGCACTGAATGCCCAGCAGCTGGGCAGCTTTCAGCACTTCCCGCATACCCGAGCTGCGGATGGTGAGGGTGGCGGTGTAGGCAAATTCCAGCAGCGCATCCAGGGCGTCGGGCGCCACACAGTCCAGCTGGCAGACGCTGCAGCTGCCCCCAGGTGCCCCGCCATCCCCATGCTCCCCCTCCTCGGCCCCGAACAGCTTACGGAAGTAAAGGCTGACGGCGGCCATGACAGAGCGGTGCGTGGAGTAGCAGGTGCCTCGGGAGGTCAGGGTGAGGTCACACAGCAGCCCCGCCCTCCTTTGGGCATTTAGGCAGGACAGGAGCTCACTGCTGTGCTCTGGGAAGGGGATCCCGATTAGGCCGTCCTCTCCTGGAGACATCGCCACCTGCTGGGTCATAGCAATAACCAAAATTAACTTTAACATTGCTTGAACAGCATGCCGTAACACTTGAAAGAAAAAAAAAAAACCGTAGCACTGTGAGGCAACACGACAGGTCTCATCCTGTGCTTACACGTCATTATCTGGTCCCAAAGTTAAACGCGGGACATTGCTGACGTCATGGAACTGTCCCATGCTACCACCCCCCACCTCTCATTCTGAGAAATTCAGGCTAACCAGAAGGAGCAGGAAAGCAGAACCAGAGGATCAGGGAAAGGAGAGAGGGCTTATACGTGAACAAGAGGAAGAAAGAGCTTTACAGCTTCATCTCGAAGAGGAAAAACTGCAGGATCATAGACAGCAAGGGACATGGCATTGTGCTGTTCAACCAGTTTGGCAGGTCTGCACGACAAACGCACCGAGTCTAAGCCAGGTCACAGGAGCCTGGGGGGGGGGGCAACAGTACGGGTAGGAAAACACACAAAACAAAAAACAGCTCCCAATCCTAGGAGGGGCACAGTAAGACCTCTACTCCTCCACTTTCTTCATCACTTCTCTTAAACAAAGCCAGACAGCAACGAAAACGATCTCCCCGTTCTCCGCCTCCCTTTGCCAGCCTGTACATCTCCTTCCCCCCCCCCCATTTCATTTTTCATTGGTGGTGGGGGGGGTTACAGTTATGAGACAATGATGGGCACCGTGCTTTCAGAAAAAGGTCTGTCGGTAAGCTTAGTCCTGCAGCGTCCCATTTTGCTCTACGTCCATTTTAAAGCAAAGTAACCCCAAACTAAAATGCTTCCAATGCCAAATTAACTTTTTATTTTATGGTTTCTTTACTTTTTTCAGCCTTTGTTAAATGTGTTTTTGTGCTGCAATGTTTTCCTCCCAGACATTTCACTGTGTGGTCTTTAATTTCAGAGCATTCTGCTTCACGTTTTACTTTTTTATTTTGTGTGTGCTGATAAATTGTGTAACTGTATACGTTTTCACATGCGTTATTAACCAACACCACTTTTATTTTATTTATTAACTTTGTCTTTTTATATTTACCGCTTGCAGTTCTGTCTGTCAGTATTTACGTAATGGAACATTCTCCATTCGCCTCTCCATAAATTACCATTAAACTCTTGAGGACCTCTTGGCTGTCAGCACAGCAGACTAATTTCTGATTTGATGATTAAGCAGCAATTCCACCCAGATGAAAGGGAGAAGACACCTTCATCACACACAGAAGGTCTTTGAAAATTTGAAGCTGCGTTTGTACTAAGCTCTCTGACATAGTGCTTGGTACAGACTTCCTACACTCTTTACACTGGTCTTAAAGATATGGAAGAAAGAAATGATAGTTTTATAGATTGTAAATTACGGGTTGAAACATTCAGTTCCTCACGCAGAATTTATGCATTTTGAACAGAAGTTCACACTGTTGTCCTCTGTAACTCTGCGACTCTACAAAACTAATTCTCATTGATTTACAAGTTAAAAGATCGATTTTGAAAGTAATTTGCGCCGTTTGCTCTGTCTCGTGCTACCTGTTCACTGTCATACACCTGGGGTAAGTTTCCACTAACAACCCACCTCCAACCCCTCCCGTGTCGCTCCCTCTCATGGCAACCAGCTGCCCGTTCGCCATCCCATAATAGTGAGCGAGCACTGCCTGGAGGTGCAAGGCAGCAGATGCACATTCTGTTCACCTGACTAACCTGCCCAACAACACCTCCCCTCGACACACAGCAGGAATCATGAACGCTGGAACTGGATCCAATCCCATGAACACAACCCAAACTCAAAAGCCATTTGACAGAAGTTTAATAGCAACTCGAAAATGGGTTTTGCTGCTGATTAAGTAGATTTCAAGCTATTTATCCATTCACCGTTGTGTTCATCTGTTCCTTAGCCGTCCTCTTTCCTCCTCTCTTTCACTTCTCTACAAAGTCAACGTTACATCCACATGGCAATTCTACAGTTGAGCACACGACACTTAACGCTTCAAAAAATTTTTACTGAACCCAGAGTCTCCCAACACTTTGAGCAAGACTGAGTGTGAAGCAAAGCAGGACAAACGGGATCCCTCTAGGGTTTACCTTAGCACCTCGCAACGAAGACCGATGCACGGTAGGGAGAAGTCCAAGCTCTTTCTGTGTCATGGCATCCGTCTCTTCTTCGTCTCTTTTCAGACCGTCTCTCTCTTTGCCGTCTTTGTGCGCCCTTTCTCCTGCACTCTCAAAACATTCAAGTAACTTTCGTGCCTTTATGCTCTGATTTCCTCTCTACTCGAGCTCGAGAGTGGGTGCTACGTTCATCCTTCAGGATCTCTACCTTGTTCTTTTTCTTTCTTGCTCACTTGCGCTCTTCCTGTTGCATAAAAGAGGTTGTTCAGTCTGAAAAATGAGATTGTAAGAGAGACCCCTCCCCCATCTCGCCCACATGTCCCCCTCTCCAAGCGCCCGTCGACCCGTTTCGTTATTCCGTCACTGCCGATATTTGACGAAAAGCTAGCACATCCTTTCCAAAAAAACCTTTGGCCTTTTCAAGGCCATCAACCTTCACTTCTCTCCCTTAACTTGAGCCGATAAGTTGGCCAGCTTCACGCCAATGAAGCGGTAGGCCTTACCTCCCTTTCCACTCTCCATCACTGAGCGAAAAAGGCTCAAATTGGATCATTTTTTACACTACTTAAATTGCCTGGTTATATCCTACACAAAACCTTTCTTCATTGTCAAATTTAAAAAAACCACAGACATGTTTAGAAGTTTGACTAGCAAACATACACAACTGAAGAAGAAAAAAAACAAAAAACGGATCCAAGTGTATTTACGTGTAGTTAGTTATAAGAAGTTATCGTCAGTGAAATGAATGTTTGGCGGGAAAAAAAAAAAATACATTTCAAAATATTTTTTGTTTTTACAATTAAATCAGCCTTGCTTAATCATTGTTTAATGAAAAAAATATATACAGTGCCACCAGCAACTAAATTACCAATAAGTGTGATGGTTCTTAAAAACAGCAAAGACAACAGGCTGTCAGTGCAGTTACTGATGAGAAAGTCCAAAATGTAAGGATGCTAAGAGCATCGCCTACGCATACAAAAGAACAAATAATGGATGGAAAATTAAACTGATGGAGACTAAAGAGTGTTTGGTGTAAAAGGTCGTGTTTCCCACAGCGAAACAGCTTTCTTCTCAGTAGTTTCACACCGTGAACAGTAAAATGGGAAAGCTCAAAGCATGCAGTGTAGTTTTCTTTTCTTGCACGTTTCTGTGCACGCACACGTTGGCTTGCTCGACACATGCTTCCTGTTCAAGTTATTTATCCACTCGTGATCACATTTTTGAATGCGGCATTGAGGACCATGAACCTCAAGACGCAAATATTACTGCGTCATCCATTCGTTTTGTTAAACACGCGTATAACTGATGCGTCACGGCATGTCCTCTTGGTAATCTTTCAATTATTTCACAAAATAGTTCCCTGCCTTGAAATGATTTGTCATTTTTTAACCCACATAAAAAGACTAATTACCTTTGACTGTGGTAAAGAGCACATTTCATTTCTTGTGCATTGAGAGCACAGTGCTGTCAAGCAAAGCTAGAGATAAACACCACCAAGGCCAGGACACAGAGCAGCTCCTACAAACACAACGTTTAAAATTATAATCTACCTTTGGAGCATTATGTCCAATTAAATTTCACTTTCAAAAAGGTATAAAATGTTTAAATCAAATGCCAACTTTTTGCTCATATTTTAAAAAATTTTTAAGTTTTAAATTTCCAGCAAGGCACTGAGCAATAAACATTAATTTAAACGTGGCCTGTAGAATTCTATGTGGCTTAATAAGTGTTCAGATGAATTAGCGGCAGAGAAAAAGCTAAGAAATGAAGGGATAGAGGGGGCGGCTGCTTTGTTTCCGGTGCAGATAGAAAAACTGACTTAAGCAATTCTGATGTCTTCTGTTATCAGGTCAAGTGCACCATTTTCTTTTGCCGTTTGGTTTTGGAAATGCAGCCAGATTTTTATCCACTTGAGTTTTCGTGTTACTGGACACCTTCCTACCACAGATTAAGTTTTAGAATTTGCATCTATAAAATATTTCTAGTAATCTAGTAAAACTGTACAAACAGTTGATTCTTGGTCAGTATATGCAGTTATAAAACTGAAGAAATTAAGGAATGAAAGAGTGTACCATAACAGTGTGTAATTTTGTTCTAGTCCTTAATGTGTATAATGTAAATATGAAATGAAAGGATGTGTATGGGGAGAAAATGTTTGGTTTGTCAGTAAACGCCCACTCATTCTGTAACCCACCCTCCTGTTCTCTATTCCTTCCCTTCTAGGTTCTTCTCTTTTCTCACTCTCTTAGTCACACTCTGTGCTCTTTTGTTGTATATAAAACCAGGGACTGAAGACAGCAAAGTGGTGCAAAGGGAGAGGGGCAAACTTCCACAAATCCACACGCATGCAAACGCACACACAACCAGAAACACACACAGTACATTGCCCCATCACCCTCCAGTCAATAAACTAAAGCTATATTTTTATATGAGCTGTTAAATTCATCTTAATTTATTTAATAATAATTAAATAATTCTCAGAACAGAGAATCTCCATATTTTCTATTTATCAATGCTAAAGCACAGAAATATCGTGCTTATAGTAAAGCAACAGGAATAGAAGAGGAATGAGCGTCGGTGCAGTTATCAGCATGCTGTCGTATGCAAAAGATGACGACTCTCCAGGAACGCACAGAGTGCACTCAACAAACCGGCTTTATTTTTGCATCACAAACCTTCAGACTGGCTCATTCAGCAGGGCCCAAAGGTCTCGCTAGATATTTTCCGATAAACAATTTTTTTTTCTTTTTAGTACACTTGAAACTACCTGTATAATCAGCCACACGAACGCTAGTTTCATACATGCTACCAGTAATCTGGTTTTACCAGATGCTGAAATTAAAGTCACAGTCGAGCCAAGTCGTGGACAGCCTTCATATCCCATCTGTTTCAATCAGTTAAACTTTGTAAGATGCATATCTGAAAACCACAACTAGAAAAATAAAATTTTAAACATGAAATAGCAACACGATTTGCAACATACTTAAGCTGTATGAAATTTTAAGTAAAATGCCGCATTTTTCCTAAAAATCCGAAACTCCTAGGTGCAAATGTACTTCACACATTTGCACCACATTAGGAGAGATTTCCATTGTCATTGCACACAAGGTACCACGAAATGCTGTAGCTACTTCTTGCTGGTGTATTAAGAAAGAAATTAAAAATAATTAAATTAATTAAATTTGATCCATAAAATACACAGACAAACAAACAACAATATTGCACATTTCGTATTCAGAAGTGGTTGAGTGATTAAACGAGGAAATACACCTGCATAGCGAGGATGTGTATATTTCGTACATCTTCTGCCCGTTTTCTCTCTCAGTCACAGCGGATTCTCGCCACCCACTCGACTCTAAAGATGAGTTCATCGCTTCTTTTTGGCCAATATGGTTTCCTTGTGTCTCACTTTCAGTCAGGTCCAATGTCCGCCGTCTTTAACAGCTCAGGCACCCATTTGGCTCACAGAACCTAAAAGGTGACGTGCACGCCACGCTTCTCCACCTTTTTCCATTTCCACTACACCTTTCCCTCCCCTCGCCGAGCTGTTGTTCTCACCTCCACCACCGAAACTCAAAGTGAGCACCCAGAGAGAGCACATCGCCAACTAACGGAAGCTTCAGCGCTCATTTTCCAATGACTCTTCCCAGCAACCACATTTAAGACGGAGGCAGCCGAATGTGGAAAAACTAAACTGTTTATTGTTATTATTTTTTAAACGGAACATAACTGCTAAAAGCCATGGAATTTAAAAAATAACCGTACCAGATGGAAACGTGTATTTAGCTGTACACTTACCAACATTTAACTTTTGTTCATACACTTTGATAGCACACTTAACTTTTGTTTGTACATTCCAGGACCCTTCCCAACTGTGTACCCTGGTGTTAGTGTCTGGTCAGCAGTCCTGTAAGTGGCCACTCCAAATACACTGAACGCTCTCACTCCCTGTTAGTGACAACAGGCAAAGGCACACTGCACCTTTTTCTAACGACAGGTGAAGACTGTGAACAAACCTGGCTGATCGGACACTGCTGCTCCAAGCCTGGTCTCACACACAGCTAAGAAACATACACCATGCACACTGTGTCATTTGACAATATGTTTGCTAAATGAAAGTGTACCATTTGTTTTGCTAACATATTATTTACCTGTATTGGTTATTTAGCAAAAGTGCATCCAGTTTAAGGACCCAATAAATCTCACCTTCTAGGTTGGATGTGAGGCAGAATGTGTCACCAAACAGACAAACATCTTAAAATATCCATGTTGTCATTACACAAATGCATTTACCTGAAGTAACAAATGTAGACTGAAAACCTTTAACTTTTGACTGCTTTAAAATGTATTTGGACTTAATTATTTTGTAACCAAAACACAAAATTGACTAAAATATCTTGGGAATAACTGGGTAGATTTCTTGTTTCCGATCAATGAATTCTGTTGCCCTGTACTTGCCTGCCGTCTGGCACCAAAGTAACACCACTAAACTTTCTGTGCCCATCCAAAAAAATTATTCAGTGACACAGTAAAAGCAACTAGGAAAATAACAATATGACTGAGCAACCATGACCACATTATTCCATTGTAAAGGTACAATCGCCAACAAAACTGTGCATTTCATAAGCTTCCTGTATTTTCTGGAAAAAAAAAAAAATATATATATATATATATATATATTTTTTTTTTAATGTTCGGTATTTATACTCCATATGTCAGATACAAACATTTTTGCAAATTTTGCAACAAAACAACTGTGACACATTCTGAGGAAAGAAAAAAAATAAATACTGGCTTCTCTAGATAAGTTCATCTGTGAGTAACACCACAGCTCATGTTGTGTACATCATCAACTTGCACAAAAAGGGCAAGGAGTTTCTCGTACACAAGAGACAAAACTGAGCACCAGAGAACTATAAATAGCACAAGAACTTCCAAAACATGGTAAAGAAGCAAAAACAGCCACAGTGTCCCAAACAACAGTAAGATAAGAGCACATGGAAACAAACATGCGTGTGACTGTGCCATTCGTACCCTTTGCCGTTTACGTGGTCCTCTTAGTTTTTCCCCTGCCACTGCGTCCCCTGCACTGCGAGGGGTTTTGCTGTTAAGCACTTTTGAGGGTGACAGAGGAGGGGTGAGATGGCTTTGTCACAGGTTAACCTAGCTCAGTTAATCTCAGAAGCGAGCTTGTGCAGGCGGTTTTAACGTCTGTTCTCTAACATCACATCATCCATTCTCCCTCCGCCACCCTACCAGTCATAATCTTATCTGTTTTCACAGCATATTCCAGTATACAGCTCGCTGAGTTCACTTATCAAGATGAGGAACAGTATTAAGGTCCGATGGACCGTTCCAGAAAATATGTAGCAACGCTAAGTACAAAAGGTACACTGTAAATGACACCCCCCACTGAGAACGGCGCTGAGGACTGAAGGTCTAAACTAGAAAAATAATTCAAGCGTGTTACTTAAAACTAGAAATTTTAACAGCGATAATATTTGAAATACCCTTCACTGCTTCTGAAAAATACACTTCAGTTTTACATACCTGGTTAAACATTTTAAGCTTATCCCTTTAATATCTGAGTATACTGACAGCAGTAATTTTAAATATTAAATAGATTTAATAATTTTTTTTCATATATTTAGTACATGTATTGCATGGGTCTCTAGGTGAAAATCAGATGGAGAAATGGCTGGTATGTAGCACTAAAAGAAGGGAAATTACAGTAGCGCGTTTCAAATGTGTTTAGGCATACAAGAGTGCTGAGAAGCTAAGAGCATCAGGGCTTCATGAGACTGTACTTACAGGTTTCCCTTCTGCACTGACATCCAAAAAGCAAAGAGTAACACTAACACCCGCAGTGTCACACATGCAAACAAAGGCACAGGTTTGGTTTCAATTGTTGTTTGAGACCAAATCAGCCCCAACCCTCTCAATATGAGAACGTTAATTGAAATACTGGAAGGGACAATTGGGTACCTGCAAACATTGTGGGAGTACATGTCCCTACTGTCCTTACCCAAATTAACAGCCTCGCAAGAAGATGAGAGCAAAGGGAGAACGAATTTGAACTAATACAATTCAGCGGAAGTTAAATTTACAGTATACATGTAAAAGAGTTATGAATAACAAACACAGGTGTCAAGGGGTAACTGATTTTATAGCGAAAAGAATATAAATGTCAGAGCAAAGTCAATACAAACTTTAAAGCAAACAGATGAAAAAACTAATCTGTGAACAGAATCCTCGGATGCTAAAACAGGAGTTTTCCTGTTTCTAAAAGTCTTGCGTTTCCACAACAAAATCT
Source organism: Chitala chitala (assembly GCA_025773905.1). Lineage (NCBI taxonomy): Eukaryota > Metazoa > Chordata > Actinopteri > Osteoglossiformes > Notopteridae > Chitala > Chitala chitala. The sequence goes on along the minus strand of JABJVR010000106.1, from coordinate 888,817 downwards.
TATAAATGCCTCGCATTTTCACAAAAAGTTAGCTTCATACGAAAGGGGTTGAGTGGGACACAGAAAGGGCTGAAGGAGGAAGACAGGAAAAGGGGCAAAGGAAGTAACGCCCGAGAAGAAATTAACGACGGCATTTCTACTTTTCTACAGGCTGCTCGATTCTTGGAAGACGGGTTGAGATGATGAGTGGGAGAGCAGCGTTAGCGAGAGAGTGGTGGGCGAGCTCCCCAAAAAGCAGGCTGAGGGGGTGGGTGAAAAGAGAGGGGGTTAATCTGATAGCAAAATCAGGTTTAACCTCCATAAAATCTGTGGCGGAGGGGGAGGAGGGTCACAGTGCAGCAAGAGGAGAGGGAGTGACAAAAACATGCTGTGGTTTTGGTGCAGGTGTGTGCACGGCAAGTCCCTGCAGCCAGTCCCCGGTGTAAAAACAGGCCTCCAGTTTGCACGGCAAGGCCGACTGACAGCGAGCAAGGCTGAGCAATGTCGCACAAAGGCACTCTTCAAACAAAGCGCACAAAGCCATTGACCTGTTGACCCCATGTTACAAAGAGATCATTACACACGCGTTTGAGATCTCAGACGATCTTTGAAAAAAAAATCAAGCACACTGCCATCTTTACAGCACTTTGAGGCTTCTAGAAACGCCCTGCGGCAATTTGGATCACAGTTTTCCTGTTGAGTAACATTTGAGAATACCAGAGCAATACTGGGGGTACCTAGTCTATAAACAAAGACAGTTCTCAATTTAATTTTTCTTGTCCTCGTCACATTTGTATGTCTTTACGTCCACAGCATATCTTCAATGGCCTTCCTCACACTCAGAAGTTTGAAAAGCCAGACAGTTATGCCCTTGATCTACACATAATGCTCTAGACCCATATGAATGCATGTTTAAAAGAAAACTCTTGAGAATATGTGGATTTACCACCTTTTGACATGCAAGTAAATCTGTTTCACAACTTGCAAGAATTTCTTGTTAGTAAATACAACGAGGCAGTGGAGAATTATGTAATCCATATGGCTCTTTAACATTTTATGGCATTTCCAATTGTTACAAGCAAATATATACTTTATGTCGATAACACTGTCTGATCAGTGTGCAATATCATTCCCAGATGTAAACACTTTGCTGTGAAATCAAAAAATCATAAAAGCAAATATTTTATACCGCCTTTATTTCTCTATCCCCCACACAGACACAAACACAAAACAACACAGACAGCAGAATGTATAAACTGAAGAATCATTACCCAAATGGACAAGCTAGGTTTTAAAGGAGCGCTAATTGCTATGTTGTTTGGTTTTAATTGAATTATTTATTGTTTGCATCGTGATGTGCTATGGAGCAATACAGGCCAGATATCCATTAGTCCACTTGACGTGTTGAAAACACAGGCGGCTTCCTCATACACGTACATTTCAGAGGGACGAGACACAAAATGCCACCTTCACCAAAAGCGACATCTTACGACCGTGCCGTGATCATGGCGATATATTGGGACACGCTGTTAGAAGGGGGTACTGACGAAATGTTTTCACACCCTTTCTCTTTCTGCTCCTTCGTCTCACTGCCTCTGTGTTTGGTCAGCAGTTTGGGTCACCTCCCCCACCGTCAACCCTGAGAGGCTGCGTGTGGCACTCAGTGTGTTAATACCATGTCTATGTGTTGCATTCACATTTGGTATGCAGAAAACAGCATGTACACAGTCATGTCAAGCGTTACTGCATGTTGGACACGTCCAGCTGCAGGGAGAGAGTACCACAAGGTATAGCAGTGTCACATCATTTGGCAATGCGGAGCACGTTTATGCTTCCCCCCACCCAAAAAAAGCCATCTTTGCAGAAAAATGAGGTCTGAGCAGCGTGATGTTGCAGAACCAACTGATCCTGATCAGCTTCCTGTTCCTCTTGCCTTGCAGCGGTGACAAGAACATCTGCTCTCTAGAGAAACTGAGTCACTTTAAGATTACCTCGAGACGGAGCTCTGGCCCACAGCCGCCGACCCCGTAAGACAAGGAAAACACGGAGACAACAAAGGGCAAAACACACGAGCCACAGACGGAGGAACGGCAAGTCACAGGACTGGGAGACCCAAAAATAACCAGGACTGCCCATCTCCCTAGGCAGCTAATCTTCGCACAAGGCGTTAAAAATGAGAGAAAGCCAGAAATACTGTACTAAAGGAGTATTATCAGAATTTGTTGCGAAATGTTCAACAGCTGTGTGTCGGTGTGATTAAACCCAGCCAGCCAGTGAATATGCTGTGCCAACTGACTTTGTGCATTTGCTCTCTTTCCTTCATCACTTCTTGGAATCATAAGCATTTTTCTTTAAGGCTTACTTGCAAACAGTGTTGGCTGGTGGTCTCAAAAAAAAAAAAAATTGCAAATATGACAGAAACTTAAGACAAAAAGGAAGTACCAGACAAATAACTTCCTCTATTCTAGTAACGCTGAAGGGCAGAGGACAAAAGAGATTAACATTTTGGAACTATGGTTGACCCTTATATTGGCGGTTTGACACAAAATCTCTTGATTTGTCAAGCTTTGCTTCGTATCTCCTGCTCAAAAGTGGAACAACACACCTTGGTGCTTGTGAACATTGAGAGAGATGCTACCCTGAGAGCAAACGGTTGGTGTTTTCACAGACCATCAGTCTAGCTGTGAATCATAGGAACGGGGCGTCTGCACAACACAACAGCAAAATTACTCGGAATGGGAATTGCTGACAGCATGATAGAGGGAACTTAATCATCTCCCCCTCCCTCTCTTTCTCCCTTTTTTGTCTGAAACTGAAACCCCCATGTGTTAACAGGGGGAATTTACATGGGTCCACATGGCCTAATTCAGACACTTACTGGAACTGTATTTTTGTCTGTGTATATCTGTAGGTATGTGTGTGCGTATATTGTTGGGCCTTCCTCTTTCTCTGAAAGCCCACCCAATCACTACTGCTATCACACTCTCACAAAAACACATACACACACACACACACACACACACACACACACACACACACACACACACACACACACACACACACACACACACACCAGTCACGCTCAGACCACATCAGCACATCATCACAGAAACACACGCTCCATCTAATCTAACCATCAATGCCAAGACATCAGTGAGATTAAGTATTTTCCATCAACACTTGGAATGTGTAAGATACATCTGTGCATCACTGGTAACAGCCCTACCTCCAGTCCATATACTCAAGACAGGACACGTCCCTGCTTTCTCTCCTCTGTCACCGGGTCTTCTGTGGTTCAGAGCTGTGGGGCTGACATTTAGAAAACCAATCAAGGTCAGAGACAGGCAGAAGTTATAGCGCAAAATGTAAAGAAACTAAAATTACTGTAATTAAAACAGCCAGGCGGGGAACCAAGCAGGGGGAGCCAGAAAGTGTGAGAATGTGAGAGACGGGCATATGCGTCTTGTCAGAGAAAGAGACAGTGGCCCACATCGCTCCCACTGACCTTTGTATAAAACTGCTACTGCTGTAACCAGAAGGATGGAGCACACTTGTGAACACACGTCTCCATAGCAACAATGGGACTCTTGCAGCAGGGCATTAAAAGCACAACATTTCTGGATTAAGTCATTGCTTTCTGTGATAACTTCAAAATAACACAGATCTTTATAACAGGCATGACCATGTTAAAACAAGTTGTTCACGTTTCCTGTACTCATTTTTACTTTCGCTTACAAATAGTTTTACCTGAATTTACGTTAGAAATGATGGTAGTAGCTAAACTATTTCAAATGATGCAAAACATGACTAATTACTGGAGAGCTTCTATTAAATAAATAAAGTCACTTTCTGCATGCGCAAGGCTGGAATAGGCTTTCCCTAGTTAGTCAAATAACTGATATAATTACCATAATACATTTGACCCAATTATTGCTGTGAATCGGTAATACCACTTACAGTATGTACCTTTTAAAACTAGGCAATACGACAAGTACTCAAAAACGAAGCAAAGGCTGAACTGTCTTTCCAGCACGTGTTAGGCATTGCATTCTGATATCAACATTCTCAAGGAGATAAAAGTCATACTCGTATAATCGTGCGCACTAAATTGTATAATTATAGCAATTAAAATCTTAAACACGCGTGGGGTGAAAGCAGAAAAACGCAGAATTTGCTTTTTTAACATTCAGCCTTACCGCCACGTGTTAGAAATAGCACGGCCACTCCACTTTAACATGGCAAAGCAGACGGAACATCAGGCAATACCTGGCTGAAAAAATGACTGCCGGATTATCAATTTCATGTTGCTGATGGAATTTGAAATTAAAACATAATTCTATTTAAGACTTAACTTCACATTTGGGCAAAATAAAAATATGTATTACAGAAATTGTATAATCAAGAGAAGTTAGGAGCTTCGGATGGGAAACTCAATAAAAGGACACTGCTCTTGGCAAACGCACGCAGGAGCCCAAGTAATGATACCCCGATGTGTGGTTAATTCATGACGAATGCCGCGACTTCTAGGGAAGGCCATGTGACACCAACACTTACTCTAGTCCAGCTTTGCCTCGCGCAGCAAAATAAATAAACAAATAAATACAAACAAATAAATAAATAACGGAGGGTAAACAAGTCCAACCACTCGTGCCTGTGTATGGCAGGTTAAATGCGGTTTGGGTTCATATTGTGTGGACGCAAGTAAATATTTTTATCTTCTTAATTTAATTGTTGATAAGGAACCAATGGTAGGCTGCATATAGCCCAAAGGCAGACCGGCAGTGTAAATGATCCGTAAAACGGCTTAGAAACGCAATCTGCTGATAAAACATTATATTATGTCTATCCATTCCAAAAGCAGTAAAGGACTGACACCTTTTTCCACGACCTCTCTCAGCGGTGCCTAAAACACCCCCATTTAAGATCGTCGCTGCGTGGCATAAAACTCAGTAAAGGCATCTAATGCATGAGGAAAAATGATATATATACTGCCGTTATCCAACACAAATTGTTGTGCATTGTGTTTTTGACATGGCACGACTGACAGTTTTAGTTGACAGAACTGCTTGGAAGTTAGTTACAGTTTAACAATTGAACATGATCATAGAAATACAACATCATGGACAACTTCTGTCGCACAATGAACAAAACTGCGGAACGACGTTAACTGTATAAACAGTCATAATACGCAACGATTTAAACAGAATTAATTGCGACATAAGAGACTAGGGCGAGTTAAACAGGCTGAGCCGGTTTGGCGGCACAGATGTGGGCAAGCAAACATCATTTGACACCAAGGAAATAGCAAACAAAATTACTCCATCTGGATCTCTCGCTGGCTACAAATGGGGGAAAAAATATCTAATGGTCTATTGCAAAAGAAAAGAAAAAAATCTGAGACGTTGCAACTGATTTCAAACAAACCATACAGTTGTCTAAAAGGAGTTGCGAATTTGAAACACTGAACATGACAACTACGATCATGCAATAGATTGTGTGATGCGTGTTCAACTCTGGTTTTAAGTGACAGGCGGCCTTCGTTGCTATTATTAGTAGGCAGGTAATAGCCTCCGCGGTGCGCCTCACCTGTCCGTCAGAACAAACAGAGGAATGCCGCAATGAATTTAGGAGTTCAAGCACATCGGGACACCGACGCGCACAACCCTGCGGATGCGGAGCCGCGTGACAGATAGTCTAAAGAGTGATCGAAAAATGGGTCGTTCGCAGAATAGGAAGAAATTAATGTTGACACGTCACACGGGAGTTACCGAACACCCATGACGTGAGACAGTCCTCCCGTGACCCCGGTTAGGAGTGAGGAGTGGGAAGGGGGGGTAATTGTCGTAGCAGGGCGGGGGTTACAGAATTTGCAAGTAGATAAAGAGCAAATCTACTTTTAATGACAAGTTTCCCACCCCCAGAAAGAATAGTTAGAGATGGAGAAGTAATTTACCTGTACGCCGGTGTGTGAGCGCGCTTCACCTGTGTTGTCTCGTCTCGTCCCACCTGACCGGCTTATACTTCCTGGATTCAGACTCGAGCTCCACCACCCCGCCTGCCCCCCTTTGTCTCTCCCCGGGGATACCTCTTTCCCGTGCCACTTTGTTTTCAACTCTGTTTTTCCCGTATTACGCCGTCTTATCGAGGGCTTTTAAGTTCGTCCACCAATATTAGTCAGTGTCGCTGTTTCCTAGTCCCTCTTTCGGCTCCCCATAGACCGCCAGCTCGTGTACGAGAACTGCCCCCCCGTCTTGTCTGGCCCACTCCAACTCCCAGCTCCTCCTTATACTGAGAACCAGGAAGCGGCTTGCCCTACTTACGCCACGCCGCGGATTGGCTCTGTCAGGCCATGGAGAACCGGTGGGGTGGGGAGGGGAATGGGGGGGTCGGACACTGAGCTACGGGCCAGTGACGGTGTTTCGTCACCGCAAAGTAAAAAGCGTCCGTGCCGAAATGGAGGGGGGGGGCATCAGTCACAGGTTACATTCCCGGGACGAGGACACACGGAAACTCAGAGCGCACGTGTTCAGTCAGGCTCTCAGGACCGACTGCTCTTATTTATACCGCAGTGTGAGCTGCTGCTGCTGTTATTGCGACCGCTCACCCGGAGCCCTTTGATTTCCCTCCTCTTATCTTTCGCCGTATGACGGCGAGGCAGATCATTTGCAAATCAAATGAAGCACAAAATATCCACGCTGACACATTCCTTAACACGTACTCTTATTAATTTTCACCGGCACTGAGACAGAAATGTAAGGGGAACACCTCCAGCCTTCACTGAAAGAGGAAATTTAAGTCGACATCAACGGTAAATACCAATTATAATTTCCCTCAAAAACATTGCGTTCGGTGTCTATTTTTTCTGATATCTTAAAATGTACAGTAAAAGTATACCTTTCTGAAAACAAGGCATCTCGCTGCAGGAAGTTCATCTTGAGACGCAGAGGTGAATATGCATACCTTTATTTAGATTTGCAGACACACCATAAAATGTGAACACCAAACACCGAGCCTGTGCTCTCCACGTGTGTGTGTGTGTGTGTAACAATACCAGAGCAACGGACATTTCTCTGCCCTTTGTTTCAGATCCATCAATGGCCATGGCAAGGTCTGCACAAGCTCCTTGAAGTGCCCTTGCGTAGGCACGGATGGTATCATAACGGGAGCAGACGTTGCACCATTAGAAGGAGCAGGGCAAAGCAGAAGGCCATGGAGAAAGGGGACGAAGACGAGAGCATGAAAAGGGGAAATGCGGTGCAAAGGTGAGAGGTATGTACAGGAGAAAAGCAAGAGGATGAGGTTAGCACCCCTCTGCTCCAGCACCTCCCTTCACAATCACCCCAACGTGCACACACATACTTCCTGTTTGAAGTGGTTGCAGCAGACATAGGAATCACCTTACTCTTTCGAAGTCTGAGCACGACGAACACCCCTCGCTCCAGTTTACCACCGTTAGATCCGCTCAGAAAAGAGGGAGTGGGAGAGACTTAAATATAGCACCGTGTGGTGAGCCCACCCTGCCCACCTTTCCACCAGGCTGTCAATCTCTGCACGCTGTGGTGAAACGGCGCTACTGTGCATCGCGCTGAGGTCTCAGTGGAAACTGCGCTCCCCCTCATCGAGCACCTTATTTAGTCATTCATTAGGCTAAGCAGGCTTTTGTGTCTTTATCATTGCTATCTACAGAGTGTGGCTTCTGCAGCTTATCTCAGCAGAAAACAGGCCTTGCAGAGGTGCAATTTAAAATTTTAACTTAGAATTGTAAAAGAGTGATTTAGTAACAGACCCATGTTAAGTCAGTCTAATTTGGCTTTTGGTACCTAAGGATAGTGTTCAAGTCACAATACAATTTATAAAATAGATGTAACCTTAAAAAACTGGCTGTACCTGTAATTTTCCATTACTCAAAGTCAGTTTATTACATATTTAAATTTCAAAAAGGTCATAAATTGCTCATAGGTCATAAGTGTCAAATTTGTTGAAGGACATCCTTCTATTCTCAACAAACATTAATAAACAGTTGGCATCGAATTAACAGTACTCCCTGGGACCAGAACAGTGTACAATACAGAGAATTACATAAGCGCTTTGCTCCACCTTGTGGATAATTTGTGGCATGCAACTCACGCATGTGAACACGCTATATTCTTAGTTTGACTGCTGGCATCTCCCACTTTATGTAAAGCATGTATATCTCATTTATGCGCGTATATGGACAAGCCTGCGTATGACACTACCACATGCCAAGAATCCAGCCTTGCCGCCAGCTCACAATCTGTCCACGAAGTCACCCAACTGAGCGTGTTATCCGTCCGAGGCAGCGGGAGTTCCCTTCCTGTGTTTCCACAACTTCTCTGCATTTTGTAGCCAAGACACCTGCAATAAAGCGCATAATACAAAAGCATTATAATAACTTACAGCACACTGGTGCACACCGGAAACTGTTCGCCGATCAGCAGGATGAGAAAACGGGGCGCTGTACAGCTCACCAGCAGTGAGTTGGAGGTCAGAAGGCTGCCCTGATAACTGGCCAGCAGAGCAAGCTTTTGGGACAGCTCTGCAAGTTCTCGGGACAGGTCTGCACATGCCGCCTCGTACTCTGGAGAGGATGTCAACGCCAAAGCGAAACACGGTAACCCTCAACAGCCTAATGCCACGGATGCTGCATATGAAGGACCACTGTGGTCTAAATGGTGAGATGCGTTTTATTTGGGTAGGGTCGGGTGATCGGTTAGTTACTCGTCCATAGCCAAGTGAATCGCAGACTACTGACTCAGTAATAGGAAATCACCATAAATCTGACTTAAATACATCACTATCTTTGTAATCCACGAAACAATTTAAATTAATACTTATAAAGCGACAATATAACAGTCACAAAGAATATACAAACGCATGCCCATTTTAGTGGTTTTCTATATGCAAGCAATTGATTTACATTTATCATGTAATCTTCTAAATTAATAGGTATGTGAATGCATAATACACCGTGAAATACAATTTAAAACAATCACCAATGAACCAAGACAAGTTGTAAGAACCCACCTTCCATTGCTTTTTCCAGGTCATTCGACATAATTCAAGACAATATTATTTACTTCTAGAATAACTAATACGTTATTATTATTAACGAACTAACTGAATTTGTTTTAAGTATTTGATTGTACATCAGTTTGCCTCACGTACGTCGCCTGCCTTGCGTCATCTATCCCGCCAAGTGTAAATTGCCGTAGTAAACAGAATATAGCCGCAACACGTAACTCGTATTTTTTTTTTTTATTTCCTTCATACTGCATGATCAATGTACGCAACACAGTATCACTCCCCTCCTGACTTCACGGCGTTTGTATTAAACGACGTGCTAATATCATTAATGACGTACGTTTTGAATGATCGTTGGTTACCCACGACATTTACTTAACAACTTGTTTGCGTCATGAGTTTTCTTTTGAGTAACGCAGTTAAATAATTAAAAAATAAAATTTTTATTAAATTGTGTAACTGAAATTAATTAGAATTCCTTCTGACAAATCCCTGTAACAGTTTTTTTAAGAATAAATATATTTAAGGTTACGTTATTGATTAACACCCGGAGAAAGTCTAGACTGGCACGTGTTACTTTACATGCAAAGAAATTTAATTCGGTTTCATCTGTATTTGGCGGTACCTTCTGCAAATGCAATTTTTCATTTTGGAAACTGTTTCAAACGTTGCTCTTTCTGGGAGCCATTGCAGGGCAAATCTTTTATTTATACTTTATAATCAAAATAGTTTGTCTTTTGGCAGAATTTTAACCATCGTTTTAGACAGGATTCATCACTAACCCAAAATTTGTGCGCACGTGAGCCTCGTTTATAATTTTCTATCAAAACACAATAAATGATCGCCGTTTTCTGACAAATAGTCAATTTCATTAAGGGCCATTAATATTACAGCAAAACCAGAACTTTGTGATGCCCCCAACTCACCAAACACCGTTGGCATTCGTGATTAAACCCTACACCAAAAACTAAAATAGAGCATTATTTTTGATTTATACAAATCATCCAGCACCAGAAATGGTGTCAAGTGAGTCTTCACTGTGATGCAAAACAGTCTTCTCTATCACAAGATATGAAGGAAAACAAGCTATAGGGATGAGATATACTCAGTCTTGATTAAATTAAGAAGCCATCTTATGTTCATTACATTTGGACAATCCTGATAGTTTTCTGCTACCATCTGGAATCCTACTGATATACAAAACCTCAAACATGGACCTGGTCAAAGTGTAAATATAGCACAGAATGCACCTTCTAACCTTAAAAGATTTGGAGTAAATAGAGGCACATTTAATAAAATTGGATTTAATGATCAGTTTTTCCATTCTCAAATATGACTTAGGCTTGTAGACCCCATTCTGGCAGTTATACACCAATCTGTGCATAAACACCAGCCTACATGTCAGATCACTCATGCACACATACCAGTATAACGTTTAGTCATATTACCAATTTTTATCACATTCGGATATTTTCTATTGTTTTCTTGTTTCAGTCAAAATTATAATACAATTAACATGCAAAAAAATAAAAGGCTTTCCTTTGTTCTTATTTCTGGCTGTTGCATTTTCAATCATTTCAAAGATATTTCTTCGTCTACCTGTTATGACACGTTCTTTTTTCTGGTATTAGTGCCTTTTTGTTCAGTGCATCAAACATCTCTTTTTCAGGGCTTCAGCTCAAACAAACAAGGGTCGTGAGGAGAGTCTTGGATCTCTGTTTTACTTTTATACAGAACCAGCCATTTTGTGTGTTTTGTAACTCAAGGCCTCATATGCATTCGCCTTGATCTGTTTTGCGCACCGTTAACCCCCAAAATACAGAACTGACATCAGAAGGACGATGTTGTTTATTTTGTCTCTTTATTGTGGATTTTCTAAGCTGTGACACTCTACCGTCTTTGCTTCAAGCCAGAAGTTGGTATTAAATCTCTCTAAATCAGGAGTCGGTCCAAAAATTACAAATCTAATTTTTAACATAAATAAATAAATAAACGAATAATACATTTTCAAAGATTCCAAAGGTGAAAGGAGTTTGAATAAATCCACACGAACACTTTCTTCGATAAATCTGAATTAGTTAAGTCAAGGGTATCTTATAACGGTACAGTAATTTCAGTTACAGTTCTTTCCTTAATGGGTGCTTGGCCTGTGATTGTGTGTTTCAAAAGGTGAGTTTAGCTGAAATCCCCTTTTTCTTTACAACATCATCCTCATCTTCATCGCCTCATTATTTTCATTGCTCTTTATAGCCTATTTTTACTCTTGCTGAAAAGCTAAAACTGTGATTACAAATAAAAATAAAACATTTGGTCCTGAAATTTACACAGTCTAGGCAACATGGTATTGGAGATTTAAAAAGCAACCCTATTTTAACATCAGTACAGGACATCAAAGGGAAAGCTCTGAATAGGACAAAAGGAAGCGTGAAAATAGAAGAGAGGAAGAGAAAGTGCATCTGACAAGGGAAACTACACAGTTTAGATAAGCGGGCAGATGAACAGAGAAAAGACAGACACAAAAATATAAAGAGGCCGTGGAGGGCAGACACAAGCGTGAGGAGAAAGAACTAATATGAGCTTACACTGTAAACGAGGAAACGGTCACACGTAAAAACACAGTTCAGTTACAGCAGAACATGAACATGGACCTCAGTGTTTCACTGGTCCAAAGCTAACACCACATATCTGGGACAACAGACCACTAGTGGATTGCTCCTATGTTAAATGATCAATATATTAATCACTACAGTGTTCTTTTTATATTATTATTATTATTAACATCGTTGTTGTTGCAATTATTATTATCATGGTGACAGATTTTACACTTTGGTGAGAAGACAGGAGACCGGCCAGGGAGGGTGGAACTGGAATCCTAGAATTCACCGTCCTGCTTCCGATCTCTTTCTAACAAACTGCCATTGTATATTTTCTATTACTGTCACCATTTGTGTTTAAGTTTGTCTACCAATCAGCTTTGGCCCTCTATAAGATGCAGTGCTCGCCCAGTTCCACCCTGCCTTTCTCTCCAAAAATCACAGACACACTATGTATGCTCAGCATTAGCACTGAATATGTCCCAGGACACCAGGTCACCCGGCCCTAAGCTCGTCTCACATGTTTGCAGGGAGTTTGTGTCTCAGAGCCTCAGTCTCTTTCCTGGGGAGGGGAAGGCCTGGGTCTTTGCTGCCCCCCTTTGCAGAAGTACTGGACGCAGGAGCCGTGGCAGCCAGCGTGTGCGGAATCTGAGAGACGCTCAGCACCGATGGAGTTGCGGAGGGGCACGGGAGCAGTGATGAGGATGGTGGGGTAGGGGACAACTTGGGTCGTGGAGTTTGGGGCAGCCCAGGGGCTGAAGGAGACGGGACAGTAGGGGGAGGAGTGGAAATAGGGAGGATGGGAAGAATGGAGGCGGAGCTGGGGCAGGCAGCTTGGAGAAGAGCTGGGGTAGAAGATGTCGGGGTTGGGGTGGAGGACCGAGGAGGAGAAGTGGAACGTGAGGGGGGTGTAGGTGTGGGTTTGGGCTGCTGGGTTTGGGAAGCTGGGGCGGAGATGGGCGGGGCTGGGATAACAGCTGAGCTGTAGGAGGTGGGAGGTTTGGGGCAGGTTGGTTGAGAAACGCCTGGACTGGGGGCAGATGGGGACTGAGACTGCCCCTGGGGGTGAGCTTGAGACTGCAGTGTAAGCGGGGCTTGTGTGGGTGTCTGTGCAGAATGGAGCAGCTGTTGGGCAGAAGGGACTTTAGTGCTCAGCACCCCAGCACTACCCCCTCTTGCTAACTGCCCCTGTGATGCCAGGAAAGGTGCTGGTAGTAAATTGCCTCCAGAGGCTTTACGGTGCAGTGGAGGACAGCCCTGCACTCCGGCCCAACCTCTGTGGGGCAACGTGGGCTGCGATGCAGAGAGGAGCCTGGCCTCCTGGGTCAGCCGGCCCACGGCTGGGAGACCCTGTGTGCTTCCACCTCCGTGACGCAGAAGCGCCTCCTTTGCTCTCTGCTGGCCAGATCCGTGACTGCGGGCATCAAAGGCCATCACATTACACTTGTGCAGGGCCGAAGCAGTGGCTCCGCCCGAAGCGGGACTGCCCCCTGCTGAGCCATCGGTGCGGAGCCGCAGGCTGTAGTGCAGAGTTCGGCCGGGCAAGACGGGAGCTGGCACTGAAGAAGCTGGGGGTGGGGTTTTGGCCACAGGTGTCCCACCCACTACAGTGCCACCAGCTCCCACTGGGCCCAATGGTGAAGGAGATGGGGTGGAAGTGACAGAGACAGGTGTAACGCCCCTTGGTGACAGGCCTCCCACCGTCCCAATCAAAGAGCTGATCGACTGGCGGGGGTGAAGCACTGGGGGCCGAGGTGGTGAAAGGGGACAGGAGGACGGGGAAGGTGAAATGGGCAGAGCAGAGGGTAGAAAGACGGCCGCCCCCAGAGCATGCTGCTGCTGCTGGTGCATCAGGGCGATGGCGACGTTGGTAGTAGCTGCAGCCGTCTGCAGAGGAGCATGGACCAGGGGAGCCCAGATCACGGGCCGCGGTCTGGGAGAGATGGTGCCGCCGCCCCCGGCACCCTCAGCTCGGCCGGATCCTGGAACACCGCCATCCTGAGCGGGCATGCTGTCGTGTTTCACGATCTGCTGGACGAGGATGCTGTCGCAGGAGCCGAGCCCCACACCGCCTCCCGCACCCCCACCGCGGCTGCCACCCCCCCCCCTGCCCACGCTGCTCCCTGCCACAGACCCTCCCTGGGATGCCTTTCTCAGCAGGATGGAATTCTTCTTGCCTGAAGGACAAGAGACAGTGAGAGAGCGGGAGAAAAATGTTTAACGGTAAATGCAAAATCTGGCTTTATTAGATGAGCCAAGTGGAAAACGATGAGCATTACCAATGCGGTCTAATCTGTCTACAGCCACGGTTTCAAAGGCCCGTCTCATCATCGGATGCTCCTCCAAAACCTCGTTGAAGCTGTCCACCGACAGGGAGTAAAGACGACAGTAGGTGTCAGCCCGGACGCTGGCGGTCCGCCTCCCCCGCGTCAACAGGCAAATTTCTGACAGAACAAACGAGACAAGGGCCGCCACCAAGGAGGAGTAGGAAGAGTGACAAAAAAAAAAGTGTGAGGAGATGATGGAACTGGTTTGAAGGAAAACACAGCTACTACTCCAAAAAGCTTTAAGCATTCAGAAAAAACAAGTATACATGGAAATAGTGCTTGTGATCTGGTTTTATGTGACTCCAGGCCCATATGGAAATGACGTCTTTTTCCCGGTTGTTTTAGCATTTCGGGGAGTATTGAAGTCAGCAGGCCATCTGTCGGTCACATGCTACAAGAAGCCAAGGTCAGCATCAGAGTGGATGCTGTTAAGGAGACATGCAGGAAGCTGGCAGCCAACAGGCCCCTAGGAAGCGGAGAGGCGGCCAGCACGACCAATTTAAAGTCCCCAGACAGAACTATGACAAATGTGTTCCACTGCTTCAGAACTCCCACTCATGGTTGACTAATGACTTAATCCACTTTCCGACCACTGTAGGGCTCACAGTGTCCAGAAAGAACCAACAGGGCATTAAGTGGAGGGCTGGGCCTCCACAGCATGTTAAGCTCACATTTATTAAACTCTATGCCCAGCACAACGACCTCGTAGGTACCCATGGCTGCTGTGAACACTCACCGCCAAAGTAGGAACCATCGCTGAGCTTGGTCTCCTTGTTCCCACGAGTGAGCACGCTGACGCGGCCGTGCTGGATGAAGTACATCTTGCGGCCCACAGTGCCCTCGCGGATGATGAAGTCGCCTGGCTGGAAGACCTCAAAGCGCAGCTTGGTCAACACCGCCGTCACAAAGTTGGGGTCGGCATTGGCAAACAGAGGCATGTTGGCCACAAGGCTGCGGCAGTTGAAGCTCACAATCTCCTGAGTGGTGGTGGGGGGCCGATGGGTGACAACGTAAGTAAGAAGGAGCAGGATCAATTCTCAGACCTTCCAAATCCAATGTGACACCATCACAAATATCCTAACTTCTAAAGAGCAACTGTAAAAAGTTTCTTTTTAACGGTCTTCCCTCATTTCCTTAATTCAACACACAAAACACTGTGAAAACCCAAAGAACGTGGAGAATTAGAGGCAGTATGACATATTGGCAGGAATGCGTAGGACTTGTGTAGCGAGACGGACCTCCTTCAGTGGCTCACTCAGTTCCCCCAGGATGTTCTCCTCATCGAACATCTTGCCCTGGTAGCGGTGCTCGTAGTACTCGTGGATCTTCTGGCGCATGTCGGCAGGGAGCTTGTGGAAGGACATGTACTGCTCCACCTGCTTGTACTGAGGGTGGAGTGCAGAGTTCATCAGCGAGCTGTCTGTGTGTGTACAGAGCAGCTATGGCCTCATCAGCGAGCTGTGTGTACAGAGCAGCAAGCTGTGTGTACAGAGCAGCTATGGCCTTATCAGCAAGCTGTGTGTACAGAGCAGCTATGCCCTTACCTACAGACACATGCATGACTCCTAAACTTACTGGGACCATTTCTGTGGATATCAAACACATTTCCAATTTAACGATTTCTTCAGATTGCTAACCCCCCATGACAACATTCACCAGTCAGCACACAGATTTCCTTTATTCTTTCTGTGTACACTCAAAAATGTATTAATGGCTGAACATGTCGAAGAAAGCGCATGGAAGATTTCTCAATTAT
>JABJVR010000106.1:858775-873019 GCA_025773905.1 Chitala chitala | reverse complement strand
TTGTAAACACACACACACACACACACACACACATACACACACACACACACACATAAATATATTTACTGTATACACACATTGCACATTTTATATATATATATATATATATATATATATATATATACACACACACACACACATTTTAAAATTACAATTACAATTACATTACATTTGGTTCTCAGACCAGGAATTAGAAGTATTGCTCATGTCAAAAGAAGAGATGCAAAAATAAAATGGTCATATATGTAAAGGTTGGGCCTCAGGAGGATTTAATATAAATATTCATTCAATAACATGCATTCCACATGCAGTATGTGTTTATAATACAATAAACGCTATATAGATGATTGTGTATGTTGGAACAGGGAATGAACTCCTCAGTACAGTGTATACTCAGGTGTGGACACACAGGAGCCAGGCGTGGGGTGAAGGACACTGACTTGAGGAAGATGCCCTTGCTGTGTTTGCGGGTCTCCCTGTGCAAAGCCCAGGGCTGCAGGGTGAGGCGGCGGGGGTGCAGGCCCTCCGAGCGGAACAGCACCTCAATATCGGCTGGAAGCAGGATGTTCACACTCTCCTGGGAGCCCAGCCGTTCTCTGTTAGGTCATCAGCACACATGGCACAGATACGTTAACGCACAGACACGTTAACGCACAGACATGTTAACATACACCTAGTGCACAGGAAACACATGAAGAGTTTCTCTATTTAAACGTGTCTTATCCATCTGTACTTCGTTTTTTTATTATATATACAAACACAAATAATGCTTTTTTTAACGCGCTGATTTATGTATTTAGACAAGTCAGAGAAATGTGTCGCTACCTTGAATGTTGTTCTGCAGTGTTAAAATAATATCTCACTGTTATGAGCTTCAGGAACCGGCCAACATGCACGACCGTAGCAGCCAAAGAAGTGTAAATTTATGTGAAACTGGGAAAAAGAAGGTCACTTATCTAACGCAGACACTAACTGTTACATACTACACAGACACCAGTTCACGCAGCAAATCAGCCCAAACACAGGTTCAGTAATACACACACCAGTGGTTTTACCTCAGAATAAATATTGCAGCCATACAAATTCATGCTGTCCTGCTTTGTACATTTTCATACCAAATCTCAGCCATTGTTCAGCTTTAACGACTTCTTCTCTCACATGTATAAACAGCTTTAGTGTTTCCACCTTCAACACCAAGCCTCCCCTGCTTTTTCTCAATTAATGTGTCCCACCTTGACCAGATCTTCATACCTATAAATGGGTCCCAGGGTGTTGAAGGTCCTCTCCATGTGTTTGTGCAATGAGCGGAACCTGTCCTCTCTCCAGAACCTGAGTAGATTGATCCAGCCGTTGCTCCCTGTGTGTGGGATGTCCTCAAAGTTGCACACTGCGTCCCCCTGCTTCCTCTTTGCGTTGTCCCCCTTCAGAACCTGGCCCCTGGACCTGGCCACGGAGGACAGGCCACGCATGGGGCACATAGAGATCCGTGCAGACACGCTCAGCATGGTGAGGAACAGTGCTGGACTGGGCCACTCCATCCAACAGCTTACCCCTTTAGATCCCTACTAATTTTGCTGAATTTCGCCCCCCCCCCCACCACCACTCCCCTCTCCATCTCCCATCATGCTGATAGAAGGGATAATTTATATCCTTTATGGTCACAGTTCAAGAGAAAGACAACAGCGTAAAAATCAGAATCCAGACACACGTACGTGTGTCAACAGATGTACGCATAAAGAAATTCTGCAAAAAGCAGATCGCCCCCTGGCATGGGTTCATACAGTACAGACGATAGGACACACAGGCGGGCATGAGCAAGAGGACACGCAGGCGGGCAGGCAGGCGCAGGCACACGCACACACACACGCGCCAGTACTGACAATATCTCATCTTTAAAAAAAGTCAGCAACTCACAGAAACAGTAATCACCATCTTTATTGTAAGTGTGAACAGAGAAGTGTGCAATCAAAATTTGTCACAGGGATGTTATTTTTGGAGATGACATCACACAAAACAAACATCACCAGCTCCAAGTTCTGAGCTCAGACTCACATAAACTCATAGTTGTGCTTCAGCAACACTATATGGAACCTGGCAGCGGGGCGACACTGAGTTAACCATGCAACACGCCTGATAGCAGCGTTTGTGTAATACATGTCTGAGAGGTAAGACACTTGGCCAGATTTAGTTGCTACAGAGTAACGATACGTGTTAAAACACAGAAAAAGACATTAGCACCCTGCATTTTGTGTTCATCCATCATGCATGTCATCTGGAATTCAATAGTCTAAGCAAAGACCACGGATATCCTGTTCAATTAAATAAACCGTGTTTTGAGTATGTAAGGGATACACCCAACCCAACCCACATCCCTATGCCTATGCTAACATCTTTGCAAATTGTTTTACATGGTAGAGATCTTTAATGTTGACATACTGGCCAGGCTCTGGACCCCAACAGCGGCCTAAGAATGGTCTTATGTGGAGCGTGTGTGGAGCGTGTGTGGAGCGTGGGGGGGTTTGGTCATGATCACTTCCTACATCAGACATGCTCAACAACAGCAATCTTTAGTTTGGCAAATAATGTCGTAAACATTGACGTTACATGAAATTACAGCCACCAAACGTGATGCACCAGCACATTAAACTCTAAACTCTAATTTTTGTTTTTATTATACTGAAGCAGTTAACAGTTGTGAGTTACAGTTTGTGTTGGTAGGAACCCTGTGATGATTAGCATATGCTAATGCTATTTCACATAACCTTGCATTGGTCCACGTTGGGAACAGGCGTTGGAGTCTGAGACCGTGTGTTGCCAGACACCATTCCCAGATTGAGGCTGAGGCCCTGGAATGCACCAAACAGGCTGTATCCCTCATTTTTGGTTGGCGCTTCAGGCCGTGCCATTGCAGCCAGCTCACGGGGGAGAGCAACTTTCCCTCCTACCATTTTGAGGTGGTCAATGTCCTTTACATTCTACGTTTGAGAAAAAGAAAAGAACAAAGAAAGACTATATTGTAATGCACTCCATGCTAAAATATACTATGATGCTTGAAAAAGTTAAATGCAAACATGGCCATACAGTATATTGTGTGCATGCACGTGTGCGTACGTGAGGCTGAGGACAATTCCACTGTTGACAAAATTTAACATAATTTTAAATCCAGAAGATTCCTTTGTTTGTGTTACCACAGTGTATATCAAGTAAAATGGGAAACTGTCAAGGTAAATGGGCTAAAAATTAGCTCAGCATTATTCATTACAGTGATCTTGGTAAAAACAATGAGCTACATCCCATCCCCTCAGGACAAACAGGCCTGTTTTCTGCACAGTTTGCTCAGTACATCTGCTAGTTTGGGATCTGACCTTAGAGAGTTGGTACTTTCTCCTGTAATGTTCCCTCATTGCAGCGCGCTCTGCATTCTTCTGGGCGTTCCTAGCTTGCCGCAACTTCCTATGATTGGCAAGTTTACATATTACCCAGCAGCCACAGCAAGACTTGGTGTTAACAAATCTAGAAAATGAAGACCCTGAACAGGTAAGGTGCATCCAAGAAAAAATCACTATGGCTGATAAGTGCAAGGAGACATGTGCACTACAGAAGTGTGTGCTACAGGAGAAGTGTGCACTAGAAGATAAACATGCACTACAGGACAAGTGTGAGCTACAGGAGAAGGAATGTTCTGCTTGCCTCTCCTTCTCCAGGTCAGCCTGGTATGCACGGATCTGATGGGCTTCCAAAGCATTCTGTCTGGACCAGGTAGCACTCTTCCCTTTGCTTCCCCTGGTCTTCTTGCCTCCTTTGTTAGGCCAGCCGTCATTCTGCTGTCCTGAGATGCAGCTTCTGAGCTGCTTAATGGGGACAGCCAGGGATTTCTTCAGCATGGACTCCATGACTGTGCAGAGTGCCTATTTTCACACACAACTGCCAGAGAGTGTGTACGGATGACGTTGTGTTGTCTGTCTGTAACAATGGCAGAGCTTCGCCCACTGTGGTTTCACTTTATGTGGCGCTCACATACACTCACTGTGCTGCTCTAGTCCAGGTGAAGATTCATAGGTGCAGACCTGCAGCATCAAAGGAAAATAAAGGGACTCATTCAAGGCTCATGCATACAGACAAATGACAGTTCAAATCCCAGAGTCCAAGGACAGACTAAAATAAAGATGGGACAGTTAGACATCTGAAGAAAAGTACTACCACAAAAGGAACAAAATGCACACAAATTTACCTGTTCAGATGGAGCATTCAAGAAAAAACACCAATACATCAACTCAGTATCCCAAACGAAAGAGCTGTTCTTAGTGTTTCTCATAAATAGCGTAGTCCCTTCATCCATCAGCTTCTCTGTATGCTTCTCGTCTGAGAAGAACACGATGGCTTTTCACTGAGCCACTGCGCACCTGGATCACCACCCTCCCAGCGCCTCCTCAGATTAAAGCACTAAAGCCATTATCTTCAGGAATCTCATTAGCTGCTGTGATAGCCACACGTTTACTTTGCACTCGAGGAAAACGGGACTTTGTTGTCAATAGTTGGTGATGTACCAAATGCTCTGACATTCTGTGACTTCCAGTGAGACTGTACCAGCAAAACAATGAAACCGTTACATTCAAATTCTGAGTACAAAGATTTTTAATGTAGGGAAGAGAGATTAAAAAGATTACCCCTTATTTCCTGGGAGGCAGATGGATGGATGGATGAAGAGAGAGAGAGCAACAGAGTTTGTCAATGAATTCCTGAAAGGTTACACGTTTTTGTTGCAGTTATAAAACCACCATATTATTAATTCAGCAGAACCTTTTATATAATTTTGATGAAAAACAAACTGTGAAGGTACTTTAGCATTTAAACAAAACCCTGGAGGTGGAGCAGGTGGCTTTATTAAAGTGTCACTGTGCATTTCAATAACTATAAATAAATTCCAAGGACACTCTATTTCTCAGTATTAAATTTGATAAATAGTCACAAATTCTATAAATAGGCTGCATTTTAGTAGGATTTTCCTGACAACTCATACTGGTAACACAGATGTCTTTTATTGGTTCTCGAGTATTGTGTAACTTTTTAAAATCTCATATTTATGCAATTTTATCAAAGGAATAACTTGGCTTGTGTACATATATAAGTACACAAGGACACCAATAAAGGTCACCAAAACTGGAAAAAGCAGAATAAGGTAAATTCCTCCTCAGAGAGCAAATGAAAAGCTTTGGTCAATAAAGATGTTCAATATTAAACAGCTTATTAAATACATACAGTACATGGATGCCACCATATCACACACTCATCAGGTAACTGTTGCCTTTGGTCCATATGTGTTGAGTGTTACGTGTTTTCTGCTGCATTGTACAGTCCTGTAGACAGACTCCCAACCAGGGTCCAGGTAGACAAAGGGGATGGGAGCTGGACTGAATCTTCCAGACTAATAAATACATGGCACCCTGGTCGTGGGAAAAGCACAGCTGACACCCAAAAGATACTGGTGTCAAACCCAGCTGTGGTATGTCCACTCATATAAGGGAATTAATAAATGTTGTGTTGTTTTGGCTATTGGCTAATTATTTGACAAATCATTACAAATTGATCTTCAAAGAACCTCACAGCTACCTCTAGATCCTAATTGCTTGCAGCACCCTGGAACCCACCAACACTTCTCTGTCACATACCCACCTTTCATGCAGAACCACAGTGTGGCTTTAACGTTGGGGGTCACAGCAGACCGACTCAAGGACCGCTAACCCTCTAGCAACACTCCCGCCTCCTCCTGGCCTTCGCCTGTGACAGGTGAGGACACTGTGAATTAGTGCAGGGATGCAACACCAATGCTGGAGCGTGTGGCCACGGAAATGAAAGGTCATGACCCACAACCCCGCCCTCACAGGCAGCTCTAAAGTGCCGTCTCACTGTAAAATTAGCAAGGCGCAAAATTATAACTACTTCCAACAATTGTATTTCACTTATCTATACCCTAAAAACATCTGAACATTTTCTTTTAAAAATTGCGTTCATAAAAAATAGTGAGTTAAACCTTCTAGCATGTTAGTTCTGTGATTCTTATTAAAACAAGCACGAAAGCCTGACTGCTTCGCCAAATGAGAAGTTGGTTTAAACCACCTCCACATATTGAAAGTGACAAGACAAAGTAGGGGATTAGGTGCTCCCTCGTGTGAGCAGAGTGATTTTGTAGCACTGAGCATGTAACTAGCAGCGATTTATTATACAGGATGTCCATAAAGTCTCTTTACAATTTCAAAACAAATTGAATTGAAATTGTATTGAGACTTTATGGACACCCTATATATAAATTTATTTTTTTATTATTAATGATTTATTATATATCAGGCACAACTCGTACAATGCCAGAACCAAAAGAGTGCGAAGTAGAACTCGAGTAATCTAAACAGGCAATTCAACTCATTGCTAAGAAGACTGGAGAAAGGCTGTATGTAAGGCGGATTAGTGTGCCCGAAGGGACAGGCTGTATAACTCTGTACTGTGATCAGTCCGAAGCAGGTTATCGATCCGAAACCCTCCACGTGTTAAATGTCTCCAACTAACATAACCCGCTTGTGGCTTCGTTCAAGATGAAAACATCAGCTGACTAAAACGCTGCTTTACCTCTTGGTGAACATCAGCCCGGCTGCATAACGCTGGCAATTAAGTGTAGATGGCAAAATAAATAAATGTTCTACATGGAGTAAAGATGGTATGAATTTTAGGCAATGCATACTACTGATGCAACTGAATATCAGAGCATGAAACCCGTTTTGACATTTATGATGTCGAATATGTATAATAAAAGTGCGGTAAAACAATTTCCGATTAATAGAATTAAGCATTAACAGGTATAAGGTATTAATGAGGGATCACTCAGGCCAGGTACTAGCCAGTTTATTTACAAACTGTTATGGATGTTTGTACTTTCAGAAAAGACTAGTTTTGAGAAATCTCGAGCAGTTCTTTATACAGGCCTCCGGCCGCGTTATGTGTATTTATAGACCAGAAGTGGTAAACGCGTGGCAGTTTAAGGCACGAGTCCCCGTGCTCCTAAACCGATTAAAGGATTCCAGGATAGATCCGTGTCTGAAGGCACGAAGGACGGCTGGTGGGAGGAGTGGTGGTGTGAGGACTAGTGGTGGTTCACTTCGAAAGGAATAATTAATTTAAACAAGCGAGTAAAGCCGCTTTGAACTGGTGCCTGTAGCCACGTGTTAGATGCGTCGCGCGTAAACCCTGTGAAAGCATCCATTTATAAATGATGCGACCTATTGGGACCAGTAACACTTGTTACCACCCACTGCCACAGACCAGATCCTACCAGTCTACAGTGAGCTGGGGACTGCATAACTTTAAACCAGATGAATGCTGGTACAAACAAACTCGGTCAGTTGACAAGCGTCACAAGGACACAATTCATAAGCAACGATCCTTCAGACCTACCAACTTTAACCCAAAGCTAACAGTCTTCCCCTGCTAATACAATTTGGGATGTCAACGGCAAAAGGAGGAACACATTTCTGCAGTGATCCACTAAAACAGGCACTAATATGCTTACCGGTACTTCTGGACCTAATGAATCAGTTCATCAGAGACATTCTGGTCTACCCCTCACAGAAGACACTGTAAGAATTGCTTTTTATTACAGAATTGTACTTTATATACAGTGTATACACAGATTCCATACAAAAACACATTAGCTTCTCAAAATAAATACTGTAAACGTGTGAATGTCCTGGCTGTGTGTATAGGTTCAACTGTGTGCTTTACATATTAGACACCAAGATCTCTGTAACAGGAAAATGTGTCAAATGTCAGTCAATCTGGACATGTGGCCCTTGAATATGGCCCTTTTTAAAGTTTTTGTCTTGTCGAAGCAAAGATATGTCCTGTCACAAACTGACGTTAGCATCACCTCCTCTGAGAGGCGATCAACAGGCAGTGTGGAGTGTCAATTACTTTGACATTAGGAGTCTTTCTGCATCTCATCCACAGCCAACCCAGACGGTAGGTGTGCTGTGTGCTTGGCTAATGTTACCAGCCTTCCTTTCCACACATATCAGCTTCTGAGGGCATCTGTAGGCCTGTGACGACAGCAGCTACTACAGCTCCGTCCGTGCACACCGAGGTCCCTTCGCTGGCACCCTTGTCTGTTTCGATCAGCACTCCATCGGTAACTTCTGCCCCCTCCTTCCCATTAAGACTAGGGTGTCAGGCCTTTCCAGTGTAAACCAACTGCTCCACCCAAGCTGTCTCAATGCCGACTTGGTTTGGGTACAAAATTTATGACCCCACTCAATATCCACTGTCAGTCCTTTTGTCTCAGGACACAAGTCTGTGCACCGTCCTTCTCCTGTGTCGAGTATTGGGAAGGAGAGTGAGGTGACGGAGAGGAGGAGGAGCAGAAGCTGAGCTTCGCTAACCAGAGAATTCAACCGAGCACCTCCATCGTTATTGCCCACGTGGAGTCCGATAAAATCCATGTCTATTCCCTCCCGCCCCCTTTTCAATAGCCCCACCCTTCCTGGAGATCCAAGCTGGGGCGGATCACCGGCTGATATCACGATTGCCCTCCCAGCTCTTGCTGCCCCCAGGGTCTCCGCTGGAGCCAACCTCACGAAGAGGGGAGAAGAAAGGGTGGCGGAGAGAGGCGGCCAGCGTGAGGCGCTTCGCTGGCTCGTACTCCAGCATGCTCTCGATCAGGTCGAACAGCTGGTGGTGCTCCTCAGCCTCCGACAGCAAGTACCTCTGTGGGACAGAACGCACAGGTGAGAGGTCAGCATGTGAGCTGTTTGGTGTCATCCGTACCCAACAAGGCGAAGAACCCCTCCCTCACCCGCAAGGGCTTGCAGTTCTCCCTCACGTATCTTCCAGCAGAAGAACTGTCATCCCAGTCAAGGCGACCATGGTAAAAGTACTTCTGTTTCCTGAGAGCGGGGAGGGAAACATGAACATGGAGACACAAAACCTGCACACCATACACCATACACCATAAGGCAACACTTATCAGATAAACAGCTGTGGCTGGTGTAAGATCACTCAAACTCTGCTAAAATTCAAAGCGTGAAATGTAGAATAACTTCCATTCTAGTAAAATTCGACAGATGTGTACTGTGACAGAAGAGTCTAAGCCCGTTTCACGTTGAAGTCCTCACCTGGTCCTGCGGATCATCCTGGATGGGATTGGTCCCTGTATTCGTTCCATCATAGCCAGGTGTTCCCTGTTGTCGTGTGTCTGTGGTGACACAAAGAGGCAGCAGAATGTGAAAACGGACCGGTCCAACACCCCCGTTGTTCACATCACCCTTCTCAAGCTCAAGGTTTGCTCAAGGACTGGTGGGGGACGGCGAGGAATATGGTGCATTCCCGAAAAGTACTGCGAGCAGCCTGACCTGAATACAGCTGCCGACAAAAGGCACACCAAGGCCACACACCCAAGAGACATACTTTGTGGAGGCAAATTTTTTTTTGTGACAGAATATGATTCATGGTTCTTGCCAATTTCTGCAAAACCTCAAACCCAGACTGAAGAGGCACTAAGATAAGGAACAGCTGCTAGCAACTGAAAGGTCACATATGAGGATGATGACACTGTCAGTCCCAAACTATCACACTTTGCTCTTCTGTCAGCACTGCTCTAGTGTCAAACCAGGTGTCCTCCAGCTCAACAGCTGCCAGAATGTCAAGTCTTCACCCTCTGCAGACCTGAAGACCACACCTTACCTGAAACAAGGTGAATCCCTGGTAATATTCAAACAGGATACAGCCAATGCTCCAGACATCACATGGCTGGCTCCAGCCCAGTTCTGAGGGCAGAAAAATAAACCAGTTAAAACACACATCCTATGGTTTTCAGTACATTTACTATACAACACAAAGACTGACAAGTGTACGCTTCTTACCTAGTATGACCTCCGGGGCACGGTAGTGTCGCGTTGACACTATGGTGCTATGATGCTCGTGATCAAAGGTGGCACTGCCAAAGTCAACCACACGGATGGCAGTGCTTTTCACCATGCGCTCGTCCCGTTTCTGACAGGGTGGGGCACAGAGACTTCAGGAAAACTACACAGTGTTGGGGCAGTAAAACATACAGCAAGAACTGTTGCTTTCAAAGCACTGTGCACATCACGACAGTGTCATTAGAATTTGCAGCATCAATTCTGTTCACCAGTGAATGTCAAGTGGAATTTTTTTTTACAAGACATGTTAAACACAGGTGAAGGGTACCACTACAGGCCTGATTTACACTTGCTCTCATAACTCACCTTTTCAACATTGTAAGTGATTGTGTATTCTGAATTGACAAATAAGATGTT
The DNA here is from genome assembly GCA_025773905.1 of Chitala chitala. Classification (NCBI taxonomy): domain Eukaryota; kingdom Metazoa; phylum Chordata; class Actinopteri; order Osteoglossiformes; family Notopteridae; genus Chitala; species Chitala chitala. Next base: position 862,700 of record JABJVR010000106.1, on the reverse strand, counting down.
CTCCGGCTTCAGGTCCGTATGTGTCAGCTTGTTATCATGGAGAACTGCAAGGCATATGATGCAACACGATATAAACAGCTGCAAAAACTACGTCTGCCCCCTAGTGGTCAGCCTCAATGTGCGCATTCTGTAAGGGAAGTAGTAGGAAGTGTTGTGCTGTCTCTGTTCATGAGTAAAATTTAATACCCCGAGAATAGACAAATCTGCTGATATATACTTCAAGTAATATCACATCACAATTTGTTCTCGGTCCCTGCCAAGTACAATGTCCATTTTAATCAGTACATTGTGGACTGTTTAATGGCAGGAATAGAAGTCTACAGCTGAAGTAAATGAACCCACATCACAACAACCGTGACCAAATTCGCATTATAACACAGTATGTTTGCACCCACTGCCACGGAAACACACTGCTGTTGAGACTGACATAAATAAGCAAAAGCATTAAAAGTAAATCTTTCCACAATAAAGAGCTGGACTACCATGGAAAAGGGATGGTTTATTTGCATGGGACCAGCATTTTTTTTTTTTTTTTTTACTTCTAAAGGGTATTTAGAAAAGGTGATTGATGTGAAATGACTTCATTATGAAATTCAACAAAAGCTGAATGTTTGGCATTATTTTTGCATTGCACCAATAGCCCAAAAGAGTCTTAAACAGTCCTTCAGAAAGGTAAACTTGCTTAGTCACACACTATGGTGCATCCAAATGTTGAAGCATATAGTATTAAAACACATCAAAATTACAGCATTAACAAAACGGATAAATACGAGCAAATTCAAGACCGGTGTGAGTGCGGCACTCACATTTGACAGCCTGACAGATCTGGTAGGCCATGTGGCGGACCTGGGCGATGGAGTAGGGCAGGTAGTTGTTCTCTTTGAGGAAGTCGAAGGTGCTTAGGGCCAGCAACTCGAAAGAGATGCACATGTGTCCATGGTAGTCGAACCAGTCGTACATCTGTACACACAGACTGCAGCAAACACACAGAGGCATAACATCCATCAGAAATCACAGTACGTAACTCCATGATCATTTCATAAGTCTGAACATCTGTAAAACACTTCTGCTGGCCAAATTACATTCACTTTATTATGACAAGAACATAAGAATAAGAAACCTTTATTTGTCCCAAAAGGGGAAATTACATAAACTTACATTACATAAACCACATTTTACAAAGCAAGTATAGAAAAAATGCAAAATACACGACCAGAAAAGTTGCTGACACATATTTTTGCTCCAGCTCAAACCGCACACCATGCAGGATGGTTTGAAAGGACTAGTCATTTCCCTTTAACAGACTGGTCTTACATGACTGCCAAAACAACCCTTATTACAGGCAAATTAACCCTTTGGGATCCAATCTCTGCTGCTTCAGGAGCTAATAAACGCTTAAGCTCTACACAACTGAGCCAAAATTTACACACCTGAAATTCTCACACAAAATTTCTTTAATTTCTACCTTTTATTTAAGCTCCACATACAACCTAAAATGGATTTCACACAAGTTCTGCTGATAACAGTTCACAAAACTGTTATATCTCAATTTATATTATTCTTATGGTCTACACATTGGACTATATATCCTTCTTTTAGTGTTTCAGTTAAATCTCAAATAACCGTCAAATGTCACTCCAATGTTGAATGTAGCCATGTCCTGCTCCAACTGATGAAACGGGCAGCTAAATCACAGCATTTATGTACTTTCTACTCGTTACGTTTCCATGTCCACCATAAAGTAATCACACAGAGCATATTTTCTACCATATTAATTCTCTAAGAAACTTAGTTATTCTTCAACAGACAATACATAGAAAGTGAAAAATGCAAAACTGTCCAAAAATTTTAAAAGAGGGCCAAGGATCTGAAGTTGTGTAAAATGACCTGCACTTGAGGAGATTAATATTTCACTACCACCTTGCGAAAGGAAACGAACACCAGACAGGCCTGACCTAATGCAGGTCTACTTAAACTCAGAGTAATAGATAAGGCGTGTATCTGCATATTTACGCAATTAAAAAACACCAGATACCCAATTGTTTTCAGATCAAAGTTTACCGATACGCCGGTAAAGAAAAAAAGAGGATATGCAAATAATTTTAAACTGATGCATAATGGAACTATTCACAATGGTAGAATACGCAAATAAACTGGTTAATATATCCAGTAAAAATTCAACAAATGTCTCGATTACTTCGTACACTAACGTTACTGACAATAACCCCATTTGTTGGGATTCTAATCACATCAAAAAAAGCCGATGACCACCTATACTGTGGCAGGTGCGTTCAAGTGTATCTGATCGCTTGTATTCGTAATGACATGTATGCCAATTATGATGTTGCCAGTGGTTGTGTGTGAATTTCTTTAGCTCATATTACTATTTTTTGGTGTTGCCAATGGTTTTGAGTATACAGGTAATTTCTAAACATGTTTCTTTCCGATAAACTTGTCTTAGGTTTAAAAAATATATATAAAAAAGCAAATGCCAATTTAGTCATTGCCAGTAACCAATTACACCTGAAACCACGAGGCACTGAAAAGCTGGATGCCCATTTATTTTGATGAAGACCCAATTAGTTGTAAAACAGTGGGGTAACACCCAATTCACACGAAAACCTTATCTATTGCTCTGGTAAACTGCATCAGTATGCACAAATTTTACTCCAATTACGCAGTAAAGGCAACGCACACACTCCAGCAATGCAATCTAGATGTCAATCTTACTCAGAGAAACCCAAAACAAGGTACACAATATGTTGAGAAAACAACCCTGTCTTCAGGTCACTAAAATATCAAGACGATCCTGTGTTAGCCAGAAAAACGCTTCTCCTATGTCTTGATTTTATCCTTTGAACTTAATTTGTTAAACACAAGAAATTGTAAAATAATCTCACAAAGTAATCCTGCTACTATAATACTACTTTTGCAAATATTTCATATTTTACTGTTAAAAGAAAATTTACTGAATCACTGAACAGGTATGCAGTAAAGCACAACAGCAGGATGTACAGCACTTCTGTTCTCCCATAACCACTGGAACACTAGTCAAGGGAACTGGCGGAAGTATGTAAACATCTTAAAACATAATTTCACCATATTGAAATGTATTTTTTGGAAAATAGGTATGTAGGTCATAAACAGGCTATGTAAGTTTATCATAAGACATTTCACTTTTCAGTTATTTTTTTACAAATAACCTCATCTTTAACTGCAGGAACATGGAAATTAACAAGATTATTTCTTATAAAAAGCATCCCGTGGAGGGGGAAGGGGGATGACACAGACACCAAGAGATTAACCCAAAACAGAAAGCTCACTACTCAGTGACTAATTACAGTATCCGTTTCCTAGGCCTGAAGAGTCCCAGGAACTTGTATTACAGAAAATTCACTAAAACTAGGGCTGTCGCTCAGGGCATGAACGTGTCCTGCACCACGTGGGGAGCAGCGGCAGGCGGAGCGGGCAGCCCACAGCGCGCTCCGTACTCACTGCTTGTTCTCAGGGTCCTTCTCATTGATACGCTCCAGTACGTTGATCTCCAGCCGTGCTGCTTCTTTGTACTTCTCCACATTCTTTATAATCTTGAGGGCCACACGGGCTCCGCCCCTGTCACACACACACAAACACACACTAATTTGTATATGACGTACCAGCATGCGCTTCTGTCTCCACTATATTAACAAGTGTGTGAGATAGGACAAGTGAAAAGGTTTGAATTTTTATAAAGCTACAGCCACCTTACTCTGCTCAAGACCCATTAATGTTGAGCATTACAGAGCAAGCAAGGTGGAACTGTCAAACAGCCTGACGTGAAAGGGCAACGCCTCCAACGTTAAACACGATGTCAAACAGCCTGACGTGAAAGGGCAACGCCTCCAACGTTAAACACGATGTCAAACAGCCTGACGTGAAAGGGCAA
>JABJVR010000106.1:844675-858675 GCA_025773905.1 Chitala chitala | reverse complement strand
CGCCTCCAACGTTAAACACGATGTCAAACAGCAAGCAGTCGGTGGTGCCACTTTATACAGGAGCACAAAGCTGGCATAGCAATGATAACCACTCTGCCCCGACACCACAGTGCTACGTACCTGCGATGGTCTACACATTGGACTACACGGCCAAACGTCCCCTCCCCCAAAGTGTTGACAATCTCATCTGGGAGGGACAGAGGACAAGAGAGACAGGGAAGGAAACAAACAAAAAAGAGAAATCAATTAATTGAGCTAGAGGCAAAGAGATGACATAATGAGGAAGAGAAAGTGGACAACGCTTTTCCCCACTGACAGAGGTGGGCCGACTACAACTGCACAGTCTGAGATACAAGATGAGTACAATCCACTCACTGAAAATAAAAAATATATTTATGGCTACATTGTCAGGGGTTCTGCGTAGGTCTCCCCAACACGTTTTACAGTCTAAACCAGAGCTACTTGCTTTGTCTCTGAAGTAGCGTTTCTCCTGCTTTGGGGAAAGGCCAGTTTGTTAATAAATTACATCTGACATGTAAGTTTTCCATCCTCAGCCAAAATAATAAAGCCGGGTTCTCCTAAACAAGATATTTCACCCTTTTTGAAACCTTAGCATAGTGTCTCCTAGAGTGAAATTGGTACAGATGGGGGAGCAGGTATGGAGAAAGAGGGAAAGCGGGTGGGTGCCAGTTATAAAAGGTAGTCAGTCTCCCCCCCCCCATTTAAAAAAAAGCCTAGTACAACTCAGGAGCTGCAGCATAAAGGAGGGTGAAAGCATTACATAACCAATACGCACCATGTCATTCAAACTTCACTACGCATGAATGCAATCAGAGTATAGTACCTATCTGTGTTGCCTTGTCAAAATGCGCTAACTGGTAAGGGCATGAGATGGTAAGCACCACAAACAGATACGGCTGGAGGAAAAACAGCCCGAGAGCTGAATTATGTGCGTTTTTAAATCATATCTGAGGATTCTTTTAGAGGCTCAGGAAAATTATCCAGGATTACATAAGGAGAAAGGGAAGGAGAGAAAAAAAAAAAAAAAAAAAAAAAAAAAAAAAAAAAAAAAATCAAAAATTCATAAATGTTCAAGTCTTGTTTTTTTGGTCAATGAAGCTGTAAAACCTCTGCTTACATGTATGTCGGTACAGTGGCCTAATCAGACATAGCTAGTCATACATATTCTCGTGGTCCAGCAGCGTGCTGTGAGGAGGGCCACACAAAGCGGACAGCACTCTAACATGACCTCAGGCAGCCTGCCTTTGAGTTCTGTGATACACTGAGATGGAGAAGGGTTACGATAAGTAGTGGCAGTGAGTACATCTCTCTTGCAGGACGTCCCCACTCCGATAGATCAGGTGCCCTTCCTCGTCGTCCCTCACACTCAACGCCCGCGTCCGGCTGTTGCTCCTCTTTGGGTCGCCAGGGTTCAGGGACGACACAACCGGGGGGGAGGGGGGCCAGCCATTGCCACGGCGGTGGAGGTGGCGTAACGGTCGCAGGTGGAGGTAGAGGAGGAGGAGGTGTAGTTGTTGTAGGTAGAATGGGCGGCCATAGGGCGATTCATATGACACCACGTAGGCATATATAACGATAGGGATATAGTGCAAGGGAACAAGTCAAATATCACATTGGTCTCACCTGTTTCCCCCCGTCTTTAATACTTCATATACTGCTCCAGTAAAGAAAGACTTAAAAAGCCATCTACAAATACATGACAATGAGTGCAACTACTGCAACACATTTGTGCACTGGAAAATTGCATTTGAAAAATCTTAAATCTGACTATATTTGCACATAAAGAAATACCTCTGTAGGTTAAAAAAAAAAGGACCCAGAGTACTTTTCGGAGCATATTTATCAGCAGTGACACCCCCTCTCTCCTGCTTTGTGCCCCCACACAGATATGGTAAGGTCATGTGTGTCAAAGAGAGTGACACACAAATGACTTGCAACCTCAACGTGTCCTGACAGGTCAGAAATTTGTCAAGAGATGACACAGTGAGTCAAACAGGCGCAAATACAGACATCCACAGGCTGGACAATCAGAGAACAGCGTGGGTGAACTCAAAGGGCTGCCTGGTCCCTCACTTCTGCATCACTGCATTGACAGTACTGTTAAATGTTATATGCACAAGACATCCTTCCCTCGCAAAGCATCATATTCCAGCTAATAAATGGCCACATTTACTTCATCTTATATTCAAACCACCACAAAAACAAAACACAGCAAGTGTGCCTGGCATTCAGAGAAAAGCTCTCCAACTATTTAAAACCTTGTAGCTGTTATACATATCAATGGCTGCAGTGGTAAAACTCCTGTAACACCAAGAAGTGAATGAAGTCTATCATGACTACCATGCTTTCAAGAGTCAAATTAAGGCTGGAAGGAGACAGTTTAGAAGTAAAGAACACAAAGTGAGACAGTTTCTAAAGCCAGATCAGAATAAGAGCAGTGAAAGCACATGAGATCAACACACCAACAGGGGGAGAGAAGGCTGGAGGTACTCACAGACAGGCACAGGCAGAAACAGCTGAGGCACGAGCTACACACCGAATACAGCTCTAGTCTGCCCATCGCCCCGACACAAAGTAAGGGAGAGAGCTGAGCAAGGTGGGGGAGACAGGACCTGGAAGGGCAAGGGGGGAGAGAGAGGAGGAGAACCGCCACCGGGACAGGAGGAAGACAGCGAGGCTGAGGAAAGACACACACTCCGCAGGGAGACAGGAGAACAACATCGAAGCTAAGGGAACGAGGGCGAGAAGGAGAGATCACGAGGAAGGAGCAAGGAGGAAAGATATGAGGGGGTAAAACAAGGAGGGCAAGTGCTGAGGAAGATTCTAATAATAAACTCTGCTCATGACTCCCCTGGGAAAGCCGGAGTCGCGAATCAAAACTTTGAGAACCGGGTGAAAGGGATCACATTTCTCCTGTCACGCCCCCTCAACACTCTACCTCATTTTAACTCACTCACGTTGTGCATTAACCTAGTATGACCTGAACAGCAGCCCCAAACACACCCATTTACGTGGGTACCTCCTATACATGAAGAGTGTCATACCTAACCTCTGCTGGTGAATCTTTTCCCAACAGCAGAATTAAAAACCGACATTTGCAGAATTCATTTCAATTGTGTGACAGGTGATAAATTGGACGGTATAACAGTATCAGCAACCTTAACAGAAACGTACAAATACACAAACGTAAAAAAACTCAAATCACCAGAATTGAAAACTGGTCATTCAGGAAACCAGTTAGTGCAGCTGATGCCAAAACAGGGGGCATTACACTCCCACAGTAGGACGGCTATAGCTCATGGATGTGTACATATGGGAAAATTTAGCAAAAAATGGGGCGTTTTTAAAGGGATTTCATGCTAATGCTCAGGAAAAAACAGCCACAGTCAAGCCATCTTGGAGAGCCAACTGCTTTGTAATTTTAGCTGCCCACCGGAATTCAGCTGTTGGGCCAGCTCATAAACACACACTTACATACACAAGTCCAGTCAGTAGTTCTTTGTTTAACACCAGTGTTGGAGTGATCCCATGATCTGGTGGTTTCTTCATGCACTGGGAGCTCCAGACATTTTCTATGTCTTTGTGCCATTAATTGTGTTAAAAAAAGCCATGCACCCCGAAGAACTGACATGGAATTAAATCCTTCAAGTTCTGGTGCCTTTTGAAACCAGGTATTTATATTACCAACAGCTATTAACACTGCACACATTCCCACTCCACATTAGAGTTACACTCATGTCTGACTGAGCCTTATAACCAAGATCCCACAAAGATGAAGCCAACACATAAGCTTCAATCCTCACCACAGGAGCTTTGAAATTATAAACAAGGCAAACCTTTCTTCTTGCTGGACAAGGCATATTAACTATCTACATGCTATCAATGTACACATCAGTCTCTAACGAGGCTGAAAGGAGAAAAAAAAAAAAAATTGTACAAAGTATGCCAGAACACACATTTCAAATGCTTGTGCATAATTTATTACACAGTACTGTCAATAGCAGTTAGGTCCTGTAGAAATGTAACTACACTGCATATGATAGCTTACTTCATATGCTTAAAAAAATAAAAAATAAAAAATAAAAAAATCAGACGGCCCAGGTCATTGACTGAATATATCATGCCAAAAAACGTTGCTGATCAGAGAAGACAGTTATCTAACTACAGGAAAAACTAAAAGAAAATAATAAACAAGTATTAGCATGCGGATACGCTGACCTGCTCCTTAAACAAGCATATTTAGTTTCAAAGAAAACCTACAATATGTGCACATTGTCCTTCTAGTGCCAAAAACTGGCAAAAGGTAGTTAACACTGCTGCATAAAAATCTACTCACAACAGCTACAAAATGGCCACTGTGCACATGACTTAATATCATTAGGTAAAAGCTTTTACTACTTACCGAGTCCAAGAGCTGTGGACAAGAGAACGTTAGAGAAAGAAGCTTAAGGAGAGGGAAGAGAGATGGAAAAGATGCAAGACAAAGAAAGAGGGAAGAGACAAGTGAGGAGGGACGGGGGCAGAGACAGAGGTCTAGGTCAGGACTCACCGATGAGGATGCACTATAGGACCTGGATCTACGCCTCCTTCGTTTGTGCTTACGCCTGCTGCCCTTCCGCCCGTACGACTCCTCTCGCTCCCTGTTTCGCTCCCGTTCTCGTTCCCGGCGAAAGTCGTAGGGGCGGGGCGTGAAGTCAGCGTGTGCGTAGTATCCCTCATGCTCCCTCTCGCGTTCTCTGTCGCGGCTGTAGTCCAGGCGCCGGTAGCCTTCACAGTAACGCCGATCGTACGGCCTTCGGTCTGCAGAGCGGTTCTCGTAACTGAAACGCGAAAGAAAACGGCTTTGAACGCACCAGTTACATAACTAGGAGTACTCCAAACGGCTGCACGTCAACAACTCCAGGTGCAAAAGGCATCAGCACAAAACAACCAGGTCAAAACATTCCACAACTAATATATCTGATGAAAGTATCATTTCACCTGCTGATGTTCACCTGCACATTTCCATGCTACCAACTTGAAAACAGGACATTTAAACAAGGGTTAGAATAAAGTCTATAGATGTGTTGCATCTACTCACAACAGCACCTGTGGACTTGGTGGGTCTGTGGCTAAAAGGCAAACGTGGGTATGACCACACACACCTCCTTGAGCGCAGGTAGCTTTCCTCGTGCCGGTGTCCTCCACCTCTCCTGTCCCGCTCCCGCTCACTGCTGGAGGACGGTGACGGAGTTCGACGGCGGCGGTGTCTGCGGGTCCGGTACCGGTCCTGGTAGCTGCCTCGGCTGGCCCGGTCCGAGGACGGGTACCGCCGCGAATGAGGCATCTTGAGTGGACAACACAAACGGCATACTAATGTGAGCAAGTTTAGTAGCCGACAAAGACAGATGTCACATGACGGTAAGAATGCCATCTCTGCCTGTCATGATGACAAAGCACTACCTGCTCATTAATATGAAAGTAAAGCAGGAACACATAAGCAGGAAAACAAATATCTGATGTATAAACAAAAAAAAAAAAAAGCAAAAAAAAAAAAAACCAGCCATCCAAAACTAAATCTTTTCCTTAATATTCTCTCAGCAATGTATGTTTAAAAAAAACCAACACACAAAAAAAGCTTAAAGAATCATCTAAGATAAAAAGGATGGCTGTGCAAAAGCAACTGAAGTGAGGGGCACTACACTGTAGATCTACACAGAACATGGAAAAGGGGGGTGTGATTTGAAGAGTGCAAGTCAGTAGTGTGGGGGCTGGCACACTCAAACAAACACCTTACATGTGTTGAATTCTCACAAACGTGCAGTGCCCAACCGCACGGTGGCTGTAGGCTGGACTTTCTCACCAGAAACATGAATGTGTGGCTGTTCTGGACAACGACATACAAAACTACATCCATTTTAAACAATTTTAAAGGCTTTACTCCTGTTAACACATCGATTTAATTAACTTGTTAAAACTGATTAAGGTTTTAAAATAAATTTCTCTTTATAACTTATACATAACCACAACATAGTTTACTGATTTAATTCGTTCTATTGTTTGTACGATGACAAAATGACACCAGTACCTCGCCAAGAAATAAGCCACGGTACACAAAAAAGAGAGATATTGACCAAATAAAAATGTCATTTAAACAACGTGAAAACTGCTAAGGTAATTCAAAGTGAAAACTATCTGCTGCAAATGCAAACTGGAAAGAATCAATTTGATGAGCAAGCACAAGTCGCCGTTTTAATTAAAGTTCACAATCATGATGGTGCTGTCAATCATACAGGTCATTGTGAGCGTTTGGAAACACCTCGTCCCAACACGAATAAGTGGTCACCGATCAATATCTCAGATTTCGAATTAACCCCCAAAACAGTCTGGATACGGTTATAATGCCAGTGCACATTTAAAACGGTTTTGTCCTGCGTGTGCATGTAGGCTCGACCCGGACAAGATGATGACACGTCCGTTTATTACACGCATCCTACTCCACAACAGTGTCGGACTGCTGTTTGTGCACACAGCATTTATACTGACGATTATTTATAGTTACTTTATGTACATCCACACTTATAACGTTACACGCTACCGATCACCGTCCTACTTACCTCGTTATTAATTCCGTAACGTATACCAAACTTGTGTTTCATATTCCTTAAGTAGAAACATGGTTAACGCAAGCGTTACTGTACCTTAATTGTCTACATGTCTATTTAACATTAAAATGTTTAAGCACAGAGGAGCGGTTCGTCCAAGGCAGACATAAGAAAGGAAAAAAAACGTTTAAGGATCTACGAATTGACTTCGTTTAGCGGTGGTATATGCGCCACCAACCGTCTACTGACCGCACAAAAACACGAACTTTGTGCACTGTGTATTGCACTAAACATATGTACTGATGCACATCAACACAGGAAATACGCCTAGCTAAGTGTTTCACACTCGAACATCTCAAGTCCGCCATTTTACGGTGAAGGAGGCCGAACGGCGCAGCGCAGAACCGCCGCCATCTTACTAGCCGCGAGAGCTTAGCCAGTTAGCTCCGTGTGTGCTGAGGTAGCAATGCAGCTCGGAGAAAGGGGCGCAAAGTCTGCTCCTCTGTGAAAACGGCCTCGGCGCACAAAACGAAAACAACGCGTGCTGTGCGTGTATTGTATAATGTTACCGTTTTAGCAGCGAGGCCCGTTCTTTTATCCCAAAGGAAATCCGTGCTGACGTTTCTCTCTCGGTCCCAGTGCTAGAATACTGTCCTCTCAAGCTTCACCGCCTTCTCGTGCGCGCGTTCACACACTCACGCTGTTCCTACGTTGACGTGCGCGTTTCCGTGAGAAAACGCGCTTCATAATGTGATTCTGTGTTACGTATAATTTATGTTTTACAGTAATCATCATATTATATATTGGATATTTCTTCCGTCCTTTTATAATAGTTTGTCGGCTTTTTCGACGGAACGGATATTGTTCACACTAAATTTTTATTTTTATAAACTATTCAACATATAGCTGTATTGAGATACGCAATATAAAAAATTTAATATAACAATGTTAATATTCAAAGTGTACGGTCTCAATTCGTTGTTTATTTACACATTGCAGAGCTATCAATATTGTATAAATAATAAAATGCAGTAAATAAATATTGATAATATACAGTAATTGAACTAACTAATGATAACCAATACAAATGTTTTTTTTTTCAGTCAACACAACTGGTTTATTCATTTCACAAAAACATGAGACGGGCATCCCTACTAAGCACTTACTTCTGTTGTTGCCACAATAGCATAGCATATGATTTTGAAAGCAAGTCAATTATTTTACAAATGTTTTATGAATTTAATTAGCCATCACATTTATATCTGACTTCACTGTACACCATTCTGTCTAGTTCGCCTGTCATTTTCTCATGTCGTCTTCCTTTCTTTGATGATTTCTTCAAGTCCAGTTGACTGTAGGTCACCCCGTTGTACACATCCTCCTGGAAGGTAGATACGTCAATCGATGAATGGTACAAGCACAATAGCTAATAAAAACAACAATTTACTTCATATAACGTTTTCTGTGTGTATCTGTACATAAGTCACACACCTTTGCATCAGGTGAAGATGAAACACTGGCCGTTGCATGTGATGAGTCTGTAACACAAATAAATTGATTAACCAAGATTTTCCTCTGTTTCCTTCCAGTGTTCAATGGGTCTGTGGAACCCCTTGCATCTTTTATATAAACTTCCCTAGCAAGATGACCTGGGCAGGTGCTTAGTGAGGGAAGGTCTGAATCCATGCCTCTTCTGGCCAAAGAAATTTAACTTTTCACAATGCCTAAACTATATCACAATGGTGGAAAAACACTTCATTACCATAGATGAGATATGTGTAGATATTGTGTTGCAGAGTACCAATGTCATGTACATTTACATTACAATCATTCATTTAGCAGACACTTTTGTCCAAAGTTACGTACAATATTTCACATACACGTTACAGCAATACCAGTTCTCTGCATTTAATTTTATCTTTAATTTTTTTCTTTAATTTTATTTTTTATGTAATTTAAGCTACCTCAATTTCTTGCACCTTGTTTTCTTGCACCTTAATTCCATTTCCCTGTTAGCTGTGTAACAAGAGAATTTCCCCACTGTGGGATCAATAAAGTTCGATCTAATCTAATCTAATCTAATCTAATCTAATCTAATCTAATTAACCCATCCCCCTAGGGGGAGCAGTGGGCAGCCAAATGCAGCCATCAGGGAGCAGGCGCCGAGTGTCTTGCTCAAGGACACACCTGCTGGCTGGGGTGGGATTCAAACTAGGAGACTTCTGCATCCCAGCCTGATGTCCCACCCACTGAGCTGCCAGGTCACTAAAAATGTACTCGAAATGAGAGGCATACCTGCTGACTGATGGCAGAGCTTGTAACAGGTGACGGTCCCAAGGAAAGCAAACAAAATGCACAGCACCACCACAGAGTAGAACACTGGAGTACACCGCTCTGAAAGCCATAACACAACACAAACAAAATGCACAGCACCACCACAGAGTAGAACACTGGAGTACACCGCTCTGAAAGCCATAACACAACACAGAGTGGTGTGAAACACTATACTGAGCACTGGGGACATGAGCACAGCATTCTGCAGTATTAGGAAATGCATTCTAGAAGGAGGCACTCAAACTGCATTTGTGTCAATCTGTGAAGTTGCATGACAGACCAGCAAAACTTTAACTGGATATAGATGGCTTCAAAGGGCCTAAACGATAACACAGCGGATAATGTTAGCATAGCTACTGAGGTTCAATGAATTGTGTTTAGTTTTGTTTAGCAGCAGTGAGTGATAGGATGTTCCGCGCACTGACCGACTTCTTCTTGGACATGAAAAAAGAGCTTTGGGCTTTCATGGAGTTGATGGACTCCAGCTTGGACTTCACACCACCAGCTGTCCACCTCAACCTCAACCTCATTCTGCAGTAGCTCACTTGTAACAGTATACCTACAAGAATCACAGTTGTTAATTGTCATAATTATTCACGACTTAAGCAGACTTAGGTACACAATCACGACTTGATTTATGCCAGTATTTTTATTTCTGTTGACATAGACTATCCAGACATTAAAAATTCAGTTTCATTTAAAATTAATTTAAAATCTTACTTCAGTGAATTAAAACAATCATGAAAATGCATATGACATGATTTTACAAGTCTTTATATGTATTGCTCATACCTTTTTCTCAGAATCAGTGATGTAAAATATAATATTCCATATAATTCATGATATATACGTCATCTAATGATAAAATTAAATGCTCAGCTGTCAGCTCTACACAACCTTCCCACATATCCATGACTATCAAGCTGAAGTTCAATGTTCAGAAATCTGCAATCGCTTCTAACATTTCATTGCATCTTTAATTGCAAAATTGTTTGTCTAACAAAACACTGCAGACACAGAAAGTGAAAACAGAATGTAATGCAGGCGATTTGTCGTGTGGACTAGCAGCCACCTGAGCAGAGAGAGAACATGAGGGCGGTCATGAGACCCGTTTGTATGTTCCCAGCACAGACACCAAAAACAAAGTACTGCTAAAGTGTCTCAGACATAATAACGTGACGTGTGTGACTATGACACCAAAGGACACTGCTCTCGAGAGGAAGATGTAGGTCCATCTGCAACGGCGCTGTCAGACAGGGGGGAAGAGTGGGACTGATTGTCCAGGGCCCAGGCATGTGGAGGGACCCCAACTTCCTAAGAACTTTGGGGGGGACCAGAGGGCCCAGAAAGAATACAGATGCACAGGGCCCAGATCTGGGCTACGCACCTGCTCACCTGAAGCATCACTTCATACTTCATATGTGAAGGATAACATAGCTGTGCCTACTGAAGCACCAGCCTCCCAGAGGAAAGCCTGGTGTTTTACGGCTCTTCCTTAAAAACACTCCAACCATGAACTTTGATTTTCCAAAATAAATGTCCATTATTGGCTCAAACACTCATAAAACCAGCTCTGTTGAGTTACTTCGTGAATCTTTGGTAATTACATCCCTATCAGAATTATTTTACAGATATTAATAAGCGCACAACTCTTAAAGAATCATCTATCACGACTCTAATAATATAACAAAGATTAAAACATATTTCTAATATAAATAACAAATATCTGAAAAATCATTAGAGCTGTGGCTGTTTTGGTAGGTTATGTGAAACTGAAAAAAAAACATATAAACAATATTAATAGCCATGAGAGCTTATATATTACAGTGGAGTTTAAATACTAGAGTAACTCTTGTTTAAATAAAACTGTCCAACACCCTGTCCAGCAGAGACAAGAAACTGTAAAATAACCTTAAAAAGGAGAACAGCTTTGTCACTGAGAATGTGTGGGATTCTCATTTTTAATCAAAAAAATGCTTCTTTGTTTTGTGTAATAAATACGTGAGTCTCAAATGAGTTTCTCAATATGCTTTAACTTACCCTAAAACATTCTTGTTGGTGCAGTAAAAAAATCACTTTATTAGTATGTTTAGAAACTTTACGAATTTGGACAGCATTTCAAGATGCATCCATTTATTCATGAAAAAACATCTATTATGTGATTATACTAGTTAAAAACATGATCTATATTTCCCTAAAATAAAAGGCTTACTGTAAACGATAAAAACAGGCATTCCTTCATTTCTCTGCAATTAGGCTTTACACATTTTTGTCATAAAATTTTTGTAAGGGAAGTACAAATTATTTTTCATGACAAATCTAACTTTCTTCGTTCCCGATCTCCCTGAGGTGTAAGGGAACACTACAGGGAGATTGGGAATGGCGGAAGTTAGATTTGTCATGATTTATTTTTCACACTACAACTCTATTATTATTATTATTATTATTATTATTATTATTATTATTAAATAAATCCCTTATTAGTCCCACATCTGGGAAATTCATTCTCTGCATTTAACCCATCCCCTGGGGGAGCAGTGAGCAGACATTTTTCCGTAGCTCGGGAGGCACATTTTGCTCAGGGACGCACCTGGCAGCTGGGCTTGGATTCGAGCTGGGGGGCTTCCACATCCCAGCCTGATGTCCCACCCATTGAGCCATGAGGCCCCCACTACATGGCTGTAATTGCACAGCCATGCACTTTTTGCTCTCTTGTATTTCTTGCATATGTATATCTTGTGTCGTCTTCCATATTTACTGTATTTATCAGTTGTATCGTTTATGAATCTTAAGCATCACTTTAGTATTTCATTTTGTTATTTTAAGGCATCTAAAAGCATCCTCATATCCAAGAATGTCATAGTACAGAGTGGAGTGTTGCTCTGTAAGTAATATGACAAATAAGCTGACATGATTTGAATTAATTGCCAGTTCTTCGACATCCCTATACTTACACTGACACCAACAAGTATTCAAAAACTCCTAAAATTCCTTTTTTTTAACCAATCTGTCAGAGTCGCTTTCTTAATACAAAGAAATTATACTAGACGTTTTCTCAAAATCAGCATAACTTTCATGGCCTTTTTCACAATTACAGTTAAAGAACTGCTCCAACATCATCCACGGTGGGCATGTAATTCGGTTAAGTTTATGGACACACGTGTTCTAACGACTGGTGTTATTCATTATCACTTTACCCATGAACACGTTACACTAAGCCTGATAACCAAAATGCATTTAAGTGTCCAAATACTTTTTTATCTTAATTTCAAAATGTATTTATATTGTTTTATAATTTTAAACTTGACCATTCTTTTGACTGACATGTTTTGGTTGAAAAGTATGCTTAAGGTTATCTTTAACATAAATGGAATTTGGTTTGACATTTTTTATGTAATAAAAATTCTTACACTTTAAACCACGGTTTATGCAAACTTCATACTTTCTAGGACCACTGTATATATGAAAAAAAAAATTATATAACTTTAATATGAGAATAATCAAAATGTATTTCATATGTGGAATTATGTTTGTTTGACATGTACATATTCTGGTATGTGAAATCCATGGAACTGTTTGTACTGTTGCATGTTAGTTACTGAAGGTGTTTGGTTCAAGTGTTTCCTAGGAATAGAACCAAGATCCTCACTTTGCAAATAGTAATTAAGCTGCTTTTGCCAGACGTTTTACAGTAGAATATTCTGAATATCCATAGTGTAAGTAAATAATTAAATGAAAATATCATCTTAGGACACTTAGTCCTTACTCACATGCCATTAGACTCCATAAATGACCAGGTCACACCGGAGGCTTTCCTCCGATCTCTCCCAGAGGAATGCCATAAGACATTGATAAACGGCCCGTTCAGGTTGGTCACCACACACCGCAGTTCCACACGTTGTTTTTTTGTGGGAACTTCATCATTTCTATACCCGTCGTTCACTCGATTGTGAAGAATTAACACTTCACTTTTGTCGGTCCATGTATCTGTTCAGAAACATCAGAACAGCTGAATAAAAACATAATGCTTTGATGACGGCACCAATCTTAATTTGAAAATCCTATTTTCAATTAAAAACACGCGATCTTAACTCAGACCTGCAGGTCTATTCGCCTTCCGTTCCTTCAAATTTTATCTATTGTCAGACCATAACAGTTTGACTGAACTGTGTAGCCAACATAAAGTTGTATTTTTACCCATTATGTCACCAGCTTGTATAGCTTGTATAGAACAGTGTGTTTGTCCAGCGCTCACTGGCAATTACTGACACCAGGCTGATCAGGTAGTGAAAACGATCAGTTTTAACTTCTACAATGCGATATTTTTAACTGAACAGAATGGGAATCTTGTTTAAACTTACCTCCAACTTGTAGACTGGTCCCATTATCATTAGAGGGTAGGTAGCTACCACCGTGCTCTACACAGTAATACCGACCAGAATCTCCACTATCTGCATTTGCTATTTTCAGTTGAGCGTGTGCATCATTTAATTTGTCGGTCTTATACCGAGATTTTTTGTTTTGATCATCTGTGTTAATAAACTGTGCTGAACCGTTCGGTCTGAGCACAATCCAGCTAAGAAGGTCGATCAGACAACCTTGGTCTTTGGAACAAACGCAAGACACTGAGGTGTCGTTTTTTTGCGACGCAAATGCAATCTTCTCTGTCGAGGCAAAACTAACTGCATAAACCAAAAATAAATATATTAGAACACATGATGGTTAACAACTTCACAAATGCAAATAAAATACAGTAGATCCAGAAAAGAGATTTTAATAAACGCGTCCCAATGCATGAATTAAATTGTAGAGTACTCTGCAAAAAATGTAGGCTGTACACCAGTAATAACTCACCGATGGGTACGGAGCAAAGCAAAAGAAAGTGAATTCTGAACATTTCGGGTTGCAATCGTCCCGTTGGTCAGGGCTTTTACCTGGGATCGGACGTACGATGACGAGCATCAGACATATTTTGCTTGCTTATTTTGTTCGCGTTGCTGTTACAATGGAAAAATCTACCCACGGACACACATCTAACGCAGGAAGGTGGGGGGGGGGGGG
>JABJVR010000106.1:825110-844575 GCA_025773905.1 Chitala chitala | reverse complement strand
ATTGCCCGTAGTGTGTGTGTGCCCTGTGGTGGGTTGGCGCCCCGCCCTGGGTGTCCCCTGCCCTGCGCCCTATGTGTGCTCTGGGATGTGCTCCAGGTTTCCCCGCGACCCTCACCAGGAATAAGTGGTTAAGATAATGGATGGATGTTTACATTATAACTTTTTTTTTTTATAATGTCTCATATTTTATACTTATTGGCACTGAGTAAGAGTGACCAATGCAGAAATGGACAACTTCACACGAGCTGCTGCTGGATTTCAAAGTTAATACTGCATCGTGATCATTACCTACACTTATTTTGTTTGTTTGGAATTATGTGTTATCTCCAACATAAGATTTATAAAACGTGCATTTAGTTGGCATTGTTATGTAGTGACAATGCAATGAATTATGTAAGGGCTGGCACATTTTTGTAAGGGCAAATATAGCTGCTTGTAACGCCTACACCTTCAGAGGGTGACAGGTATGATGTGCGGTTTTTTGTATATAAACATACAACCACCCCTTACAGCATGTGTGTCCGACGACTACGTCACACCGCGATCCGTGGTTTGCGCAGAAAGACGAACGAAGGTACTTGCCCTGTGGGAAGACATTCCTCGAGCCTCTTATGGGTGTACCCAGCATTCATGTTGATTTGGGCACCTGGGGTACAGCCAGTAGCCTGCAGGGTTAGCTGATGACAGGAACACTTTGACCTGCAACAAAAAGAAAGAGAAAAACCAGAAGAAACCAAGTGAAACCAGACACTCAGTAACGTGCTTCATTAATTATCGTGTAAACATCTTGCTGCCAGGGGAACATACCCAGAGGCCACGTGCGGACTGAGCAGCAACCTCAATATCGTTTGTCAGACAGCGAAGAAACCAGAAGCACAAAGGCTCACACATTCAGCCTTACACACTCAACAGCACACCCTCTCCCCAGGGCAACAGCATCCTCACGGCGAACTGAACTGACTTGTTCCTGCAGCCATCTGTGCAGTCGCAGCCCACTAGAAAGTCCTCGCTGGTGTTGATGAACACCCCATCTGCTGGGATTCGTTCCTTGCTGTAGGCCACATTGGGCGGCGGGGTCATGTCGATCTCATTGACACAAGACAGGGGGATGTCCTCACGGCCCTGCGTGATGTCTGAAATGTAGTAGAAGGGTTTCTGGGGTTGGAAGCGACGGTCCACCAACACGTAGGGATCCAAGCAGAACATCTCAAGGAAGATGAAGTCACAGTTGGTTTGGAAGAGGTAGTGCTGGATCTCTGCCATACTGCGCAAGCACAATCCACAAGGAGCCTTGTAGATCACATGGAATGACATCTGCAGGATGGGCAGACGAATTGGAGAACATACTGAGGACTGCTAGTTTTAATATCAAGTTATGCATCCCAACTTTCCTACTGACACAAAGCACCTTCAATTTATTCATTCATTGTGTGTAACAACATGCTCATGCACCCTGAAACTATGGCATGTTATAATTATAGCAACTAATCTTTTATTTTGCAATATGAAGGCATTGTCCTCCCATTAATAAGTGATTTCCCTGACATACGTGCTCTATTCCACCACCTTCAACATGACACGTGATGATAAAATAAAAAATAAAAAAAAAAAAACATGAAAAGAATGAAGTCACTCCCATAAACCACTTCATAGTAGCAACTATTGCTTTATAATTATTATACATAATTTATATATTTTTTTATAATTTATAAAACTATTGCTTTGGTTAGAAATAAAAAAAATTTTAAAAAGCCACCTTGCGGTTCACACGCCGACGGCCGGTCATGCGACGGAACTCATAGAGGAGGGGAGTCAGCAGCGGGTTGCGTCCACGGTAGTGGTCGAGGCGGCTGGGCCGAAAGCGATTTAAGCAGGCAGGTGAGCAGGTGTGCGGCAGGTAGAAGAGGCGCTCGTTAGGGGCTTGGTACGACGCCTCCTGTGGGATGCGGTCACAGGTGTACGAGAGCAGGGGGAGCTGGGGGGGCTGGGGGGGCTGTGGGGGTTGTAGAGGCTGGGGAGGCTGGGGAGCAGCAGGGGAGACAGAGGTGAGGGTCTGTATGGAGCCAGGCTGAAGCACAAAGATCCTGTGGGAACATTAGGGCAGGAAAGAGAAACGGAGAAAAGCTGCAGGTTAGAGGAACGACAAGCTGCTTCTGCTTTGTAAACAGATTCACTGTGCCGGCGCAAAAGACACACTCCTCACATAGTTTACAGCTCAGCTTTTCAATGCAGTTTCTTTTAGTAAATCTATTCAAAGAGAGGCTTTTTCCCCTATTTAAAATCAAGCGAGGTCATACACTTAAAACCAATACAATGAGCTAGAATAATGAAAGAAAAAGGTAGCCCGTTAAACTCAATTCCACTAAAAGGATGAAAAGCTGCCTGGAACTAAGAAATAAACGATCCAATTAAAAATATTAGATGATTAAATGTATGAAAAAGTCTAATGTAACAATAACTGGCCTATGACACAAATCAAGCCTAATCCATCAATAGAGGTATATTTCAGAACAACCACCCTTACTCAAGGAACATTTAACCAAGAGAGAACAAGAAAGTCCCTCAAAACACATGCCATATTCTTCCTCTACTTCCACAAAACCCATCCCAGCCTTGCCTGTCCCCATCCTCGATTGTCCTTGTCCCCATTGTGTCCTGTCCCGTCCCTACCCTCCGGCTCACTCACCAGCTCGCCCTCCTCCCGTCTGTGCCCATGGCCTTTGGCTTCTCTGGTTCTTACCTAGATCCGTTCCCTGGCATGATGGTGCCCACTGTGGTGGTAGTAGAAGTAGGCGTGGGGAGGGGCTGCAAGGGCCTGGGCCCAGCCACCTGGGCTTCACCCGGACCCCCAGGGCGAGGAGGTGCCGCTGGGGAGACAAACGAGGAAGTACTCTTCTTGGCCACCTGCTGTTTGGAGCGAGCCAGGCTGTCGGGGCTCCTGTGAAAGCCATTTTAAAACGACAACTGTCATGTACAATATTTCTCTGTGCCGTCTTTCACTGCAAAGCTAGGCTGCTTACCTTGCTCCAACACTCTCCGGGCACACACTGCAAATTTGCATTATCTGATATCAGATTTTTACTAATTTCACTCAGAGTGCCAAGGTAGCCACAGGTACAGCAAATGAAAAGTAAAATTTAACACATCATGCAAAAATTATACACAAAACGAGCTAATGCACAGTGAAACTTACTTAAACTCCTGTTTAATTAAGTATAGGTGTGTGCACTATTGGCCACATTTGAAAAATTTTTTACCCAAGTCGTTTCCAGGCAAGAGACAGCATGTTATATTTACATTACAACAGTTATATTTACATTACAAACAAAGTAAATAGAAATCAAATCTTCTACTAACTACATGAAAACAAAGACAGCCACAACAATTCTAGTTAAAAAAAAAAAAAAAAAAACAACAACCCCTCATAACATATTTTTGTACCACTATAAACTGAACATTCAACCTTCTGTTCTTACATCCAAGCCCTTAATTCAAACTATTAACACACATGGGAAAAATTATGCTTCAAACCCTGAAGCGAATTTAACCGACGCATGAAGCAGATGGACAGCATGTTTTACGTGTGTCCCACTTCCATGAAGCCCACACACACTGTGGGATCTGAATCTTCATTCCTCCCAGCCACTGTACACAGCCTTGCGAGTTAGACACGTTAGTGGCCGAACCCAGCACCTACTCTGCGCGTGGGGGCTGCACTGGCGTAACGGGCTGGGGCAGTTTTGCGCTCTGCGAGGTGACCTGCGTCTTGTTGGCTGTGGTGTTGCTGGTCTCGCTGGTGTACTGCACTACCGGTCCTTTTGTTCTTATGGCTCCTGCATCACGGAGACGGACAAAGGGAGCATCACAAGACAGCTACGCGGTTCCACACAGCACATGGAGAGACTAGGTAGCAGAAACACGGTGGAAAGGATTAGAAGAGACAGGCCCAGAGCAGGTTACCCATGTTGGGGCGTGTTCTCTGCTGCCCGGCCTGCCTCTTCTCCTGGTTGTTGGCACAATTCATCTTCAGGTTGAACATTGGCTCTAGACGCGTGGAGCCCCGATAGATCCATTCACTGCGTTTGTCATCCTGGGAAGACAGAATACCGTTAACCAGACCCTGTGACTTGTGGCCACAAGCTCATGAGAAACGTGTTGAGGACCAAGGTCTGACCAAGAACAGGATCTTGACCAGGCTGCCGTCTACTTCCTCCACGCGGCTCTTCCACCAGGTGCCTTCCCACTCAGTCTTGATGACCTGGCCAGCCTTGAGCAGCACCATAGGCCGGTTGGGGTAGGCCGTGATGTACTCCTCTATGAAGTCTCTGCAAGATGTGTCCTCTATGTCCTCCCATGTCTTCTTCACTGTGGACACACAATGCCTGGTGGTGCAACTGCTGCATATAAAGTCACGTTTCCACGATGTACAAACATTTTCACAATTACAATGACATGGTGAACATCAAGCACTAGGCCTAAGCCTTCAAATAGGATCGACCTTTTTGTAATGCATGAATATCATAACCCTGTTTAATGTACATCTTTGCAATAACATCCAATATGTGCAGCCTTACTAGTATTAACAACACACTATGTTTCAAAACTGCTGTGCCTCTAAATGCTAAATTAACTAACAAATGACAAACGCAGTTCAACACCTAAAGATTTAGAAAATTGGTGCTGTTTTTGGTCTGAGGGATAATTGTAATTTTAGGCATCTAAACAATAATTCATTTTAATTACATTAAATGTTACTTTTACTCCTAGATTGAAGTCCGTGTCCTTTCTCCTGCATATCATTAAAAAGTACTAACAAAGTAAAATCAGTGTCTTACAAGGTCGGCAGACAGGGTAGAGTTCTGGAAGGCTGACATAAGAGGCGTAACCATCATCAAAAAATATCAGGAACCTGTCAATAGAAAGATGGGATATCACAGATTAGCACGTTTAGGGACGAGCCACAGAGCAGTACCTTTTCTCATACACTGATGGTGGTCATGACAGCGGCCAGCCATTAGTCTAGGTGTGACTGCCCTTACAGATCATTTGGCCACCCACATTCACTCAGCAATCTCTCCCTCCTGCTTCTCTCACCTCATGCGGTTCTTGCTGTTAGGCATCTCCGCAACAATACCGGCGTAGAGCCACACCTGGCTTCCGTCCTTGTACTTGGCGACCACACGTGCGCCCACATACAGGCGCTCCAGTGTAGGGTGGTAGTCAAAGGCCACATGGTTACCTGACAACAGGCTCTTTGCCTTGTTCTCAAACTTCACCTTGTACTTAAAACCATTTCCTATAATACATCAACATACAAAAAAAAAAAAAGGTATTAAAAAAAAAAGAACTCTCAACTGATCTGACATATGTTCAGACACTGAACATAACAAAAGAGTTCTCTGCTGAAACTGAGCATGCTGAAATTCCATTTCAAAGTGCTATGGGCCATTTACTGGCAGCACAGGTGTGTGTGTGTACGCGAGAAGTGAGCGTGCTCACCGACAGGCGTGATGGCTATGAGCGTGCCACGGTGCCAGGTCTTGGTCCTCTTCTTGCCAAGGATGCTCATGTTGAGTTTCATCTCATCTTCCTTGAGGGCAGGGTTGGGCTGGGTGGGAGTGTTGCGTGGAGCCTGTGATACGAATACGGCCGGCATCGACAGCGGGCACGACACATCTGGGGGAGGGACAGTCAGCGTGAGAGGAGACCAGCGATGGAGCCGAGAGGAGACAAGCAGAGACCAGCGAAGGAGCGTGCTGGAGAGCAGAGATGGGACCAGCGAGGGAGCAGAGGGGAGACCAGAGAAGGAGCAGAGGGGAGACCAGGGAAGGAGCAGAGGGGATTCAGAGGGCCGGGGCCTGATGGGTGGCTGCTTACCCCTGCGCACACTGGGTGGTTGTGGGGGTTTGGTAGGGGTGGTGGTGGGGGTGGTTCTGTGCACTGCCTGGGCCAGTTTCTGCACCTGCTGGGAGGACCTCTGAAGGGCTGCGGAGGCCTCGTTAAACTGGGAGAGAAACAAAGACAGTATAAGACAAACAGCTCGTTCAAACTAATATCAACATGTGACACACAAAGCACATGAGCTCCACCTCTCCCCACTTTATTCTGGCCAGTTGGAGGAATATTAATCAGTACTTACTGCAGAGTCCTTGGCTGGAGCTGTAACCTTCTTGGGTGGAACCACTACAGGAGGAGGAAAAAGGGCAAAAAAAAAAATAAAAAAATCCAAAAGTTCCTTATGTACAGTCAAATTTGATGACATATGCTAATGTCACAATCATTTTAGGCAATGATAATTTACCATATTAACTGATGCTTTTAGCAAAGGAGACTATTTTAATTCATTCATTTTCCTAAACATTTTATAACAGCCAAATATCTCACTGAAAGAATCTGTTGCAGATTTCCTACTGGATGTCAAGCCAGTAACATTTTAGGATACAAGACAGCATCCTAATCCCAACACTTGTTCCGTCTGGGCAATTACCAATAGATGAACTGGAACGTGAATATAAATAATCTATCAATGAGCAAAGGTAGGATCCCACTTATAACTATTAGTATTATCAAAGTCAACCGTACACCACTCAGAAGCCTAACGCCACCAACAAGACATTACTTAATTTCTTCATGATGATGTTATTACAAGATATGTTGTAAATATTATGACGACGTCATACCTTTTACATACACCTTATTTTGACTGTTTGTTGATTACGCCACCAGTATCACTGCCCAGACAGCCTCAGCAGTATCTGCCATAAGAGGCTCCCTTTGTTTTTGTGTTATAGTTGTACAGTTAAATATAAAACTCTTGATCTTTATTACTAATTAACTTTATGTGCATGCCATAGGACAGTATGTTGTGATATCATACACAGGCATAGACTGAAAGGGGATGAGTTCCCTCCAATGTTTGGATGGGGGGAAAAATCCCCCTCCCCAAAAAAAAAAAAAAAAAAAAACCCACACACATAATGCTTTGCTATACAAAAACACATTAAATTTTATGATGTTCATTAATCTCACGCCCACAGTTTCAAGTCATTACACAACCCGCTGTCCAAAACACCCTGTTCTCTCCAATATTAAAATGAAACCTACTGCCCCAATACCATGTAAGGCAAAGTCTGACTTATATCCAATCTGCCTTACAGACTGACCGAGGGATGAGAACCTTGCCATAAGTAGGATCCTACCAGTACTGACAGATATATCAGAAATGTCCATACCACAACCAACTGCAATAACATCATCGTCCTCATCATCATCGATCTCTATTATCTCAGATGACTGTGTGCCGCCTCCTCCACCCTCATCCTCGGAGCTGCTGTCCTTGTACACCAGCCCCATTTTGCTGTACAGATCTTTCACCAGCGTCTCACATTCCATTACAGACCTAGAAAGCCATGCATTACAGAACAGAACAACTTTTATTTGCCAAAGAGGCATATACAAATAAAAACATTCAAATGTGCATTTGTTTTCAAATATTGCCTTTACTCTCTTTGCAGTTCCTGCATCAGATGTTCCCCTTTTTTTAAATACAGATTACGAAAAATAATGTGGTGGTGTGCACAACAGAACACAGCCATCACAATAACTGTGATCTGCTAAAACTGAATTACTGCTAAACAAATATTTAATTGCCATGAATGTTCCTTAACTGTATGCCCTATACAAATACAACAGGGAAAATCTGCGAAGAAAATAAAAACATGTCAAAGATCAATTTACAAATGGACTCTCTGGGACAGAAAAAGCCAGATAATGAAACACAATGTCTACTGAATAATTCTAAACAAAGTGATGACATCTAGTAGCTAAATTTTGCGGTCAGACTGCATTGTTATTTAATTAACAAGGCAGGCAGTATTCATGACAGAATGCCACACTGAAAGACTGACATGTCACTCTCTCTCTCTCTCACACACACACACACACACACACACTTACTCAGAGGCACTGCTGAAGAGAGAGTCCACTGCTGCTACTTCCCGCTCTCTTTGCTCCACCCAGTCCTGCAGCTCCGCCAACTGTGCCTTCCTCTGCCTCACCACCTCACTGCGTTCCACCTCCTCCTCAATACAGCGCCGGAGCTCCTCCAAAGATACACCTAGGCCCTCCACAATTGAGTCCTCCAGCCCCTCCATCCCTGACAGAACAGACAAAAAGCATCAAAGAAAAAACTCATTTGTCTCATAGACTTTCTTGGAAGGAGATGGGTCCTTACCTGCACATTATCACAAACAGACCATAAAGTAATCACATACTCAACAACAGTTAAAAACATCTTATGTACGGTACATCATACTCAATACACAATTTTAATTTTTAAGATGTATAATCCACGTAAATAGGGACCCATGAAGGACAAGTTCATAGCTAACTATTTATTCACATAACAGTTATGCAGACGATTAATTACAGTGAAGCAAAACATCTACCAACCTATGTCCATTTCATTACAGCACTCGTATTAATACGCAAACATTAACAAACAATCTATGGAAATTAGGTTCAACTACAAAAAAAAATAAATAAAAATAAATACTGTAGACTACTGTTTAAAACAAGCTACACACCGATTTTTGAATCGGTCATTTTCAGGGAAATAAAACGAACAGCCTTTTGTTTTGACACATCTTGGCAAGTGAACAAGCAGCAATTTTCAAGAGCCTATGGGTGCTGTAGTCTTAACACGGCCGTCATATAACGGGTTTCTGTACGACTGTAGCACGTAATTGCTACGTTAAGACAAAACGCTGATCTGGAAATAAACAACGAGATATTTAACAGTAAAACATTGGTGTGCATAAACTACAAATACCACGACTGACACAAAATGTTACCTCAGGGAACAGCAGCACGTGACGAGAATGCAACCGTTGTACCAAACTGTGCGAGAATCCAGGCGGTCGTTTTTTTTTTTTTTATACTTTAATGCTATAATTTTGTGGGCATTGTGGGTTACGCTGTTACTTTGTACGTACTGAAAACGTTCATGTTTTTAACCATATAAAAACAGACTATGATAGCGAAATCCAGAAGTACATACTGCTAACAATCTCGCCAGCTCCGCGAGGCATCCAGCTAGCTAGTTTTCTTGCAAGTAACTCACCTTTATTTCTTCCCTGTGGTTACCCAATTTAATTTATGTTCTTTCCTCTTCAGCACTAACGTGCACATTTGAAAATAATAATTCGTGCATCTATTATTTTATTAATTTTATTCAACACAAAATCCTTATTTTCTCAACTGTAGACCTTAGCGAACTGACAGCCAATTACGTGGAGAACTTCAAAGCACCCGCCCACGCATCGTTCCTATTGGCAGTGGTTTTGAGTGGCAGTTTGTTCTGACTAATGGTTTTGATAAAATGCTGTAAAAGGACTATATTCACCGCCCACCCTAGAATTTGCAACCAATCCTCGTAAACAATGTCGCTGTCGTTTCCGCAACCGGGCCATGCACATAACCGGTCTCTTTATCCATGTTTCTATGCCAGAGCAATAGATAAGTTTTTCGTGTGAATTGGGTGTTACCCCACTGTTTTACAACTAATTGGGTATTCATCAAAATAAATGGGCATCCAGCTTTTCAGTGCCCCGTGGTTTCAAGTTTAATTGGGTAGTGGCAATGACTAAATTGGTATTTGCTTTTTTATAGTTTTTAAAAGACAAGTTTATTGGAAAGAAACACGTTTATTTATGTTTAGAAATTATTATTACATGTGTACTCAAAACCATTGGCAGCACCAAAAATTGTAATATGAGCTGAAGAAATTCAAAACTTGCTAAATATATTCTTTACATTTTTCAGTCGTACATATATGTTGTAGGTTTATGGGATGTTGCTCCAGATGATTTAAAAAAATACAGTAAATATAGTCCAAAAATGTTCGAGATTACCACCCGAATAGTAACGAAATGCATACGTAATCTTCCGGGTATTGTCGAATCATTATGAACACAAGCGATCAGATACACTTGAACGCACCTGCTACAGTATAGGTGGTCATCGGCTTTTTATTTACGTGATTAGAATCCCAAATGAATGGGGTTATTGTCGGTAGCATTAGTGTATGAAGTAATCGAGACATTTGTTGAATTTTTACTGGATATATTAACCAGTTTATTTGCGTATTCTACCATTGTGAATAGTTCATTACGCGTCCGTTTAAAATTATTTGCGTATCCTTTTTTTTTTTTTTTTTTTTTAAACCAGCGTATCAGTACGCTTTGATCTGAAAGCAATGAAACAGTAAATACGCGCCTTATCTGTTGCTCTTTATCCACAGATTTAATACGAATTTCCAGATTTTCGTATTACATGGTCTGAATTGAAACACATGAATTTCACATTAACTCTATAATTCGTTTCCAAAATTTAAGAGATTGGACAAAGGGGACGAGTCGCATAAACATGTTCGCATTTTGATGACGACACGGTAGCGAAGTGAACTTGTAACATTAGGCAACATAATATTTATGTTCATTAATATTAGAACAAGTAGAAATAATATATAGCGCAAGTTTATAAGTGGAAGTGTGTTATGACTTTAAATGAAATGTAAAAAAATGCATGCATCAAATATGGCTCTATAGACCTTTGGTGTGTTCAGGACATTTCTGCGTTTAATTCACAATTTGGCGTATATTTGTACAGCCGTGTACTCAGAGCTGAGGATGCAGCGTTAAAAGTTTGAAGATGAGATTGTTGTATTAAGTTTGACATCTCTCATAATTGTCATTATTGTATTTTACCCATAACATTTTCTAATTAAACATATTCTGTGAAAAAAAGCATGAATGTTATGTGTGTTCTAGGTGCCGGAGTGGCAATCCAGTTTTGTGTTGGAGTGGAATGCAATGTTGACAGGTGGAGGAGATAATGGGATTAAAACTCAGTTCCATACAGACCTCTATTTTGGATGCATGGTAAATTCATGAATCTTTTGATACAAGACACATGCATTTGGAAATCTATAATACTGTGGCAAAATAATGGCAGGAACTCATTTTAGCCAAAGAAGCATACACTGTTTTCTACCAAACAAATCATCTTTAATTTGGTGCCACACAGACACCAGAACGTTAGCTCCCTAGCTGTTTTACACATACACATTGTGGGCACACACAAAATACACCAGTCTACAATACATCACTCATACACAACAGCACATTAAACACAAACAGTATTTACAGCCGGGACTATGCCAGGGTGCCCCTAGGTAAACTGGGTTCTACCCAGCACTGCAATATATAAAAGATCATAAGTATCTGGTTTTCATACAGTATTTTCACAACAATTTCATTATGAATCATGTAAACCTATTTTAGATTATGTCACTGACACTAAACCCAGTTAACAGATAAAAGAATATTAGCAGAATAATTTACAGAAACATGACAGATTAAAATAGAAAATTAAATGCTGGGCACATTTTAAGGCTGCTCTCAGTGTAATCCAAGGTAACACCTGGAGTCCGGCTGTGTGTTGAGTACCGCTCCTTTAGCAGTATCCTCACGGGACTCAATTCTCACGCGTTTCTTTGTAATCCTTATTTTCTCTCAATAAATGAAGACAACTGTGGGCAGATGCAAATGACCAGGAAGAGTGAAGAGAAGTAATGAAGCAACTGATTTTTAATTAACATAGTGGTCAAATTAAAATGAATGAACTTGTTGAAAGGAAAACCTGCTCCCACTTGCAAACATCAGTCTATGGAGTGATGAAACCAAAAGTGATGTTTGACCTGAAGACAGAGAGCTTGTGTAGGACGTCTAGCATGTCTCATCACCTTTTTTAATAACATACGTACCAATAGCGTTGAGAGCATAGTGCCGTGGGGTTAGTTTTGGTGGCAGAGACTGGACAGGAACCAAATGCAGACAAATCCTTGATAAAAAGATGCTATATTTTGTGATAAACCTTGTAGACTGGGAAAGATGACAATGACAGAACCACACAAGTGGCTTCTTAACAAGAAGCTGGATTTTCCTGAGTGGTTGAACCAAAGCAGAAACTCAAATTGAATAACTTAGAAATTAAACTTGTTACACTTTATGTGATGTCTGCTGATGGCTGTCTAACCAACACATGGTTTGAGCCAGCAAACACCTGTTAGATTAAGGGATTTTAATATCCACAGAAACTGCTTCACATTCCTTGAAAACTCTACATTGTGACTAAAGTACTGTAAAAATTAAATATGCATCAAAAATATTAACAGTAAACTGAAATACAATTATGTTCATGGTTGTGCGTGTTTTTTTTATTACATTTTACATTTACATTATAATTTTAAAGATACAGTATCAATATAGAAATGTATAAAATTTATATATATATATACACACACACACACACACACACACACACACACACACACACACCCCTATATACTCATGTTGTACTATAATTAAGAGGAAAATCTGCACCCATTCAAATCTACAGTAATTTAGTAAAGCACATTTTTTAAGGACTACATCTCAATCAATTCTAACAGCTAATCAGGTTGTTCAGCTCAGAACATTAACCCCCCCCCGCTAATTCGTGCTTGAAATGACCATCTTATTTAACTGTACAATGAAAGATTACTATCTATGTCACTGAAAACTGTGGGGGGGACTATAGCCATTCATAAGTGATTACCAATACATTCGCCCGACCCACTGCAATAAGCATTTTTCCTGCTTCTGTTACAGACATCCTTCTTAAACACAGCTGTCTTTGAAACCAGCATGATTGCTACTGCAGTGCACTTAAGTAAGGCAGCTCTGTGGACACAGAATTTTACATTTGTGGTTTCTTCTGCAAGTCCAAAGTACAGTCTAATGTTCAAAATTCAAGTATGGTGAAAGACACCCAAGAAAGAATTTTTTTGGCTTGTCCTTAAAAAGGAGCACAGTATTGCTGGAACCATGAAGGCCCTTTCAGGAGTTTTGAGAGCTCTGAAATTTGTACACTGTCCAGTTTAAGAATGGAAAATGTAACAGGGACAACCCGGGCTCAAAGTTGTGACCCCAGAGCCCACACAGAGTTACCCGACAAGAGAATTAGCTCACAGAAGTAAAGACCCAAGTCGTTCACTTGGAGGACTAATCATCCTCTAGTTCTGACTACCAGGGATTCTCCTTTTATTTATCCGGGTCACGGCACCAATATAATGGGGGTGACCCAGGATCAAACTTGCTGACTCGCAGCCTCCACAGAGTTACAAGACAAGGATTAGCTCACTACTCTTGACCTGACTACCGGGTACTCTCACCACAGCAGTTTCACACTCCACGCTGTTGGATCGAGACAGCTTCCGCTTGTTGTGACGGGATCACAGTTATGATCAGGGAATAAGGGAGACATAGCTTTTACCTTAGTTATTGATCTGTTCCTCCTGGTACGTTGAGGTGGAGATAGCACTATATGGGTCCATGACCATCTGAACACAACGAACCACAGTCACCAGGAGGAAGAAGCAGAGAAGGAAGAAAAAGAAAAGAGCAAAACCTAAATCCACATCCACCTCCAGCTTGTAGAAAGGTGGGGGTTGGTCCATTCTTCTGATGGACTATTGGTGTGGAAAAGGCAGGGCAGGGCTTAGGCTTCGCTGCTGAAGCCTAATCAACAGAATGCCAACTCTGCAGTTTTAACAACAACTTCAATCGAATAGCAGTGCTGCGCTTAATGAAGTTCCTACAAGGACAGATAGGAAAATGGCATCAAACATCTGAACCTGTAAGGACACTGTTTCTCAGCATGTAAAGGCATTTCACACCAACATTTTTGTAGTGTCATAAATTAGGTCACCCAGATGTTTGTACAAGTATTAATAACCCCTTCTGTAAACTAACCAAGCAGGTAATGCAACCTATTTATGGAATTCTGCCATTTCAGTTCCAGAAATTTGAACATTTTTGACTTACCTCTGCTGTGCATTAATTTTCACACCTTTAAAGGAAGGTCCTTGCAC
The DNA here is from genome assembly GCA_025773905.1 of Chitala chitala. Taxonomy (NCBI): domain Eukaryota; kingdom Metazoa; phylum Chordata; class Actinopteri; order Osteoglossiformes; family Notopteridae; genus Chitala; species Chitala chitala. The sequence goes on along the minus strand of JABJVR010000106.1, from coordinate 830,603 downwards.
GTTACTTCCACTGTATGTGTTTGGCCACTTGTGCCTTTCCCTCCTTTATTACTTTATCTTCTTACTAAGGTGTGTGGTGCTCGTACCTGTTGCACGTTTTTCTTCACTCTCATGACAGCAGTGAACGTTGTTGCGCCTCACTTGTTCGTCGTTTTGCTCTCTGTTCTGCATCTCTACCCCCGGTGAGCACAAAGCCAGCCCCAGACACCTGCAGTCTACATGAATAGTTAAACAGGAGCCACTATAGGCAGACACTATTTTTCAGGCCTGCTGTACTTAACTTTTAGCAACAACAGACATCGCAGGTCCTGAGGTCATTCACAATTTGCCATGTTAAGATATCGCATGAGGACGAATTACCACAAAGAAATGGTTCCTGAAGGACAAACTGAATACACATATTCCATGCCAAGAAATCAGATGTAAAAGAGATGGATATTGTTTCATACCTTTAAAATGGGTATAAAAAGAAGGAAAAAGGTAAAATTTTTCAAATGCTATCCAGCAAATTAAGAAAATTAGGACTGATATTAGATAGCTGATGGTATCAGATCAAGCAGCCGGGGAAGACAGAGAAGGGTAAACTGATCCCATGTCACTAACCTGGCTATTCCAACTACAGAGAGCAAGTGGAAAGGCGAGGAGGGGAGAGAAAAGCGATATGGTGCAATACAAGACAGGGACTGTGGGTTCTGTGCCTAAAAAAGGTTAAACGTTCATAGCCTGATATAAACCTGTACCAATGTAAAGGGTTGCATTAACATTTTACACTTAAAACTTGCCAGTGTGAATATGTATGAGTGTACTATACCTCAGCAGGTCAGAGCTCCACTTTTCAGCAATACCATAAGTGTTTGCATCCCAGTAGCGAAAGCACTAAACTACACTTCATCATACAACTGTGCTGTTCAGTACAAAGTAACTCAGACAGGCGTTTGTTGACAATATAAGAATTTAATACAAAAACATTCTGATTTCACAATCCATATGTATAGATATATTCATAGGAGCATCTAGTCATCATATATAAAACTGCAGTTCACAACATTGCTCAAATCTGGACAAGAGACAAGTGGTTTAAAGCATAATATAAACTGAGCCACTAAAATACTGCCCTTTTCCAAAATTAAAATCTGACAAAGTATATTGTACATTACAGATGTATGCATGTGAATACAGACGCATTATTATGTGCATGAACATCACACGGACATTAAAAGTGATCGGCAAAAAACGACCGGTTGTCAACTTGTGACTTTTTACTTTTGGGAGCCTTATTCAGGACGCAGGACATTTGCACGCCCCTGTTCTGTTCCAGCACTGCCGCGAAAAAGGACTGTCAACTGCCACATTAGCTCGGTGTCCATTCATGTTCTGCAGCCAATTCTGACTCAACGCATATAAAAATGTCCCCGCTTCTTCTCCAAAAAAAATAAAAAATCCTCAAAATTACACAAAACAGGCTACGCAAAAGGGGCAGACAAAACATCCCAATGTGGAAAAGCCAAAATATTACCCTCTACTGTAATTTGCAATTATCAATGCAATTAGCTTTAAACATTTTTTGCTGTTATAGTGATCCTCAACCAAAATATTTCAGGGATTTCATCCAACATTAGAGAACCAGAAGTTTAAGAAGTTAACATCCACACCTTAAAACTGCATTTCATCAGTGAAAGTACTGCCTGAATCAACAACACCTGACATTACATTTCCACGCTATTCAACTGCACAATCCAAATGCTTTGGAACAATCAGAGCAGGAAGGAGGTGGCCTGGCCTTCCTAGCCCCCAGCAGCTGTCCTGAGCCCTGAGAAGCTGCACTAAGGTTTCTGAGCTTGCAGCTAAACGACTGCTATCTTGACAAACCTCTAGTAAGAGCAGCATCCCCTTACGCTGCTAGCAACCACGTCCTACGTCACGATTAATGGCACTGCGGTCCGTGAGGGTACCAAAAGCTAAACTTGGATAATCCCTGCCGTATTTTCTTGCACTCCTATTATGGGTTAGTTGGCAGTGAAGTCATCACACACAATAAATATCATTTGTAGTGCGAGGACAACTAAATTGGCAATAACTCCACAGTTAACGCATCTATCCAAGTAGATAATGGTGTTCCCCACTATTCTTTGGAAGGACGTAGTTCTATGTAAAACCACCGGTAAAGTGGGTATCGCTATAACAGCTTCCTGTTCATGTCATCTAATGCAACATTAATAACTGTAGTGTCTACACTGTGGCTGTGGGACAATATCAATCACACTGTGCTGTGACTGTGTCATGACTGTCGTGCTGCTGCAAAACCGCGTCCACGTGTGTCTATGAGAAGCCTTAGTTTGCCTACACTCAAAGCTGATGTCTGTACTGCATCTGGGACTGCCTGACACTGCTGACCTTTGGCCACTTCTAGCTGTGTGTGCAAGTGTATTTACTGCATTCTCCTCAGCTCATTTTCCTCCTATTTGTTACACAATTTTTTCCCATTTCCTACATACTGTTAGACACTATCAGTGCCTCTTCTCCCTACACTCCCTATACACCCCCCTTTTTCCTCACATGTAAAAAAAAAGTCCCTTTCTAACTGCTCTACGGCACATGGTAAAAGCTTTAAGCGACCAAAAAGCAGACAACCAGAAATCCATAAGTCTCAGCAGGAGGGCGAAAAACACAACAGGGGAAAAAAAACCACAGAGGGCAGGTGACATTCAGTTCAGGTGCACTCATGAGAAGGAAGGAAAGATGGGCAGCTCGCCAAAGTCGTCATTGCTAAAGCTGGGCGACTGGTCCAGCATCGACATCACATCCTGTAACAGAAGACAGAAGGACAGAGGCTATTCAGCACCATTACACTGCACAGAGAAGTCATCACTTACAGTTACAGCTGTGTAAACATGCAACACAGAGGCTTACTGGGAAGATCTCGGCTTGGTTGGCCTGCGACTCCGCCGTGCCTTGTGCATGTGGCTGATTCTGCCACTGAGGCCACACTGCCTCTGCTGCCCTAGAGGGGAACTGCGTTGCTGACTGACTGGCATCTGTTGGGACTTGGGGAAATTAACAATGACATTGAAAATCAGATGACTGAAGGCACTTTACCATCATACAGTACTTATTTAAAAAAAAAAAAAAAGACGACTTAGCAGTTCAGCTTGAAACTGAATGAATGTCCGAGAAGTTACAGGAGACTCATCTAAACCAATGACATGCCCTGCTGTTCCACCTGAGATGCCTTTGAGCGTTCCCCCCCCCCCCACACACACACACACACACACACACACACACACACTCACTGCAGCCAGTAGCCGTAGGGTTGCTGCGAGATCCGAGTGGGGAGTAGTTTGTGCTGCTGGAGGGGGTGAGGGCTGCGGCGCTCAGTTTTGGATTAAAGGAGGCGGCGGGGGAGGCCGCTGATGCAAACCCCCCCAGTGCAAACTGCGACTGCTGCATCTTGCCTGGTTGTGCCGCCACCTAAATGACAGACAAAGCAGAACACAAAATGTACTCAGAAGGGTGCATTTTAAACTTTTTTTCCTCTATAAAAACCAACGTGTGAAGCTCCAGTTCCTACCGACCTGCGTGCTGAAGGGGGCTCTGGTGTTCTGCCAGGCTGCTGTCCCCACTGCTGCTGCAGCTGGAACCTGAATAGGACCATTATTGCTGGGTGCACCTCCAGAGGGGCAAGTGGGATTGGCTGTGTTTTGGCAGGAGATCTGGGTCAGCATTTGGCCAGCTGTGTTTGCAGGCTGCACCATGTGTGGGGCCATTCCTACCGACCTGCAATCGCACAACACCCGGGCTTTTATTCCTCTGCTGTACGCGACAGACAATTTCCATGGCAAAAAGCGGCAGGAACACTGCTTCAGGGCTGCGTGACGTTGAACGGCTAACATCTACTGCCCAACACAGGCACGGATGAGAATGAAAGGTACCTGAAGGAGTCGCTCGTATGAGCCGTTGTGTACAAGCTGGCCTGAGGGAACATCTGCTGGGAGGAAGTAGATGCCAGGGCCTTGGACTGGTCTGCTGGACACAAAAAAAATTGTAATTTCTGGATGTACCTGAGCATTATTATACATGTTCTCCAGTCTGGCTTAACAGTCACATTTAAGCTTTCACAGCAGAGAGGAGGTTTCTTTCAAAATCTCAGTTCAAATTGTAGTTTGTATTAAATTATAGTTTTAGTTGATATTGCATTTTGTGGATTTTAAGTTAATATATTTATTTTTCTTAAAGATCATTCCAACTTCTTTGATTGCGAAGTAAGTGGTAGCTTTCACACGTGTGTGCGCAAAAAATACATGTTAATACTCTCCTTGTTTTATTTGACCTTTACATGGAAATTACAAACCAAGTCTCGCTGCACAAGAAAAGACCTCCATCATGCGTGTGCCACCGTGCCTGAAATGTTTTCTAGGGTAAACACTGCAGTTCCATCTCCAGGAACCATTAGCTCAATTCTTAAAGTTTTAGTAGCTGAACATCCAGCTAATGTCCACCTAACTGGACTCCACCACAAAACGTCACAGATGACAAGACGTGGAACAGCTCAGCACACCTGTAAAAAGATCAGGATAATGTGCCTCTCTATCAGGCGTGTACATGTCTCCCTTGTCCATGTTTTTGGAGTGGTCTGGTCCCGCTGCTGTCACAGCCTGAACCTTGACAGGAAGAGACACGGAGGTCATACGAGGTCACACGAGTGTGCTTTGAACATTAGTAAGCCAACATACCTCCATGTCGTACACACTGGGAAAACTGAGCGCTGGTCTAACCTGTGGCAGCGACACCTGGCCAGGCACGTAGAAAGCCGGGTCTCGACTCCCTGCCTCGAGCTCAGCCTGCTGCTGCTGCAGCTGCCTGGGGAGGGCGTGGCAGAGAAAAGACAAAGAGAAAAAAAAGAGATGTGGTGAGCACAGAGGGAGCGACGCTGGGGGAGCCCACCACCACCACCACCACCACCACCAGCCATCCGCCCAAAGCCAGCCCCAGCACAGCGAGAGGGCAGCACTTCACCCTGCCTGCTAGGCCGTCAGCAAAGGGGCGACAGTACGAGCAGCTTACCCAAAACCAAGACACAGAAGGAACAAGGGGGTGGGGGGGGTCATAAAAAGGAAGTAGAATCAATCTACAGAACCCACTGCCTTATGCAAGGATCAGATCTCACCTGGCTGGCACTCGACCCGGGCTCAGGGTCAGGGGATAGCAAGGGCTGCTCTGCCCCTGTGAGGGGGGCAGTGCCCTGCCCGGGGAGGACTGGGGAGTTAGGCAGTCCTGATTTGGAGCTCTACTGCCACGCAAAAAAAGCAAGGTGTGATGGGTGGGTGTCAGTGAGAAGAAGGTGGGGGTAGGAGGGGGCAAAAAAAAAAAAAAAAAAAAAAAAAAAAAAAAAAAAATATGTAAAAAAAAAAAAAAAAAAAAAAAAAAAAAAAAAAATAAAAAAAAAAAAAAAAAAATAAATAAAAAAAAAAAAAGAAAAAAAAAAAAAAAAAATAA
>JABJVR010000106.1:781681-811120 GCA_025773905.1 Chitala chitala | reverse complement strand
TGTGTGTGTGTGTGTGTGTGTGTGTGTGTGTGTGTGTGTGCGTGCGCTGCAGCGTTAGCCCATTTCCATTTCGTATTCCCCTCCTTCTCCCTCTCCGTCCCAGCGGAACGTCCCTGCGCCTTTCCCAAGCGAGCCCATCTTCTCCCTGGGCATCACTCGGCCTTGTGGTGCTTGTTGTTGTTGAAGACAGGGTGGCCATTCCGAGCGGGCCCGTTCTTCTTCACCTCCTGTTTCTCCCTCTCCTTCTCCTCTTCCTCCTCCTCCCCTGAGTTGTCCGTTTCATCTCTGTCACTCCTTTCATCTTCCACTATCTCCTTGGAGAGAAGAGGCGACCAAGAACAACAGCTGTGAGCCCAACTTTCATTCAAAGAGGACCAGGCAAAGCTCTCAGAGCTCAGCAGACTGCCGATTCACATCTGACTAGACGTTTACTGCTGTATCACAATAATTAAAAAACTGAACCCATCAGCCTTCAGCCTCGCTCACATGCACTAACACGGGTACCACTGCAGAGCGTCCAGTCAGCTTACATTGTTAGCGATAAACTTGATGGCCATCCGAACAATCAGGACGGCCCAGAAGACATGCAGACACTGCAGTGTGAAGAGCAGGCCGTTCAAGAAGTAGTACCCAAAGAAGGGGGGGTACAGTGTCACAGGGTACACCCAGGTGCAGTATATGATCCTGCAAGAGAAGGGGGGTGGGGGAGAGTGCAAACTTGGAGTCACACAGGCACTGTCCAGCTGACGGCAGAGCTGCAGCAGCTGCATGGTGTGAACATCGTCAGGGGTGCAGAAGTACAGGTATCGTGTTAAACCATCTACCAGGCCAAAGGGCTGCTCCATACGGGGTGTGAAGGCCCCGAGGCACGCAAAGATATGGCTGCAGCACCGGCACGTCTGAGATTCTGTGGAACTAGTTGTGAGTACAGGGTAAACTTAAAAGGCTTCCTCACCAGAAAGGGAAGATGACGAGGCGGGTCACTATGAAGACGGCAGCGAAAATGATGAAGATAAAGTTGCAAGTGCTCTTCCAGCCGGCGTAGTTGAACATTTTTGCTGACTGCCAAGGGAAAGAGAAACAGGAATGACTACAAGCTAACAGTTACGCATGTCTTCCTCAAGGTGGCAGCGGTGATTAGCAAAAAAAAAAAAAAAAAAAAAAAAAGATAGCCAGCTCTTGAATTCACATAAACAATGCATGAAGTATAAAAAACAGCCCAGAAAGCACAGAAGAATAAGCACTGAACAGAGTACCCTTTACATCCTCAGGCAGACAAGACCTACTGTCTGCAGTCTGGCGAACATAAACACAACCAAAAGGTAACGTAAAAGTTGTAGTGTCCGGATTTAGTAGTACAACTGTTCTGGGGCTCACCTCCAGTAAGTAGTCAGAAGCATCATGCACAAGCATGATCAGGGTCCCCGCGCGGATGTAGTTCACACACCAGGAGAAGCTAATCAGCAAGATGGTCGCCACATGGTGAACAATTTGCTCCTTGAAATCCTTGAGATTGAGGACATGGGGTGGAAAGAGTGAGTAACAAAGCCATTCTGAGTGGGATGCTCTGACAACCATCTGGCTAGTGCCTTCAGAGCTTCTTTCCCCAGACACATGCTATGTAAACAGTACAATCTAATGGACCCAGCTCATGTGTGTATACTTAGCTAAGCTACTCAGTGGCTGGCTACACTTTATTAGATATAACAATAAATATTCATAATAGACTACATTATAGCTGTCAACAACTGCTAATAATGTCAACATGAACTGCAAGAGTAGTGTGGTTTGTAATGGTAGCCTTCGTTAACTCTGCTATGCTGTGCGTTCAGATAGCGTGAGTGAGCCAGTTCTCATTGCTGTGCATGAACTGATCGCTTTGCGCGGGACTTATGGGAACGAACATGACCCTGGCTGCAAGCCGGTTTTTTCCAGCAGAGTGCAGTTAACACCGCTGTCCCCGTTAGGCTGTCGTCTTACACAGCGCGGCAACGGCTCTGAGCACAGCGGGCATGCGGCAAAAACACAAGGGCCGCACAGCGTGACCGGCAGGAGCGGCTCGAGTCCGGTGGGAAAACAGACAAAGGGGAGCTCACCTTGCGCTTCACATCTGAGGCCACGCTGACGAGCAGAGATGTGTAGAACGCCAGCTCAAGCATGTAGTACCAATACTGGGAGGGAAGGAGAGTCTGTTGGGGGGAAGGGGAGCTGCTATTAACAGGGAGACACAAGCAACTCCAAGCCCTTCAAAGCAGCACCTTCATATCCAACAGCCAGTGCCATACCAGAGTTGGGAATCCACTCCACATTTCTTTAAAGTCATAAAGCCAGGGTTTCTGAAAAAGGAAGAAGAAAGAGACACGGATAAACACCGTTTACAAATCTACTTGGAGCACTAACAGGTGTGAAACGGACTCCTACTTTTGGACAATTCTGACAGACAACAAAAGGGTGGCTGTGTGCGCAAATGTCTTTGGCCCATACAGAGAGACTCTGGCTGAGCTCGAACAGTACGGTTGGAGCCACTGCTATTGAGTCTTGAGTCACATGACAAATACAGGGACTACAAAGGCTGGACAAACGGAAGAGCAGAGTCCTGCCATTCCACTACTCTCTTCCTCTAAAATGCATGCGTGCACACACACACACACACACACACACACACACACACTTCAGTGCGACCTGTATGAGCTAAGCACACACAGGTGTTGGTGCTGCTAAAGGGTGGCTGCTTGGCAGGCAGCAGGCCTTGGACTTCTGCCTTTCCTCTACTTCATTGATTGTACAATGTTGTATACTCTGTCCCCTCACTGTGTTCCACCTGCTTTCGTTACTAAACCTCCGTTACACGCTGTAGGGCAACTGTGCTGAGCATGGGGCTTTTAGATGCACTGAACTGATGGGACAAACCGAGGAAAAGTAAGAAAACACAAAACCACAGAAGTAGTTGGGGGCCGGTGGAGGAGTGGTACTCACATCAACGAGGGCAGCCAGGCCAGCAAGGAAAGCAAGAAGGTAAAAGGTAAATCTCCAACTGCAAGAGAACACACAGGCTCAACACAACAGCAGTGGCAGCAGCCGCGAAATTGACAGACATGCGCGAAAAACTCATTATAATCCCCACCCACACAACAGCACAAACAAACCATTTTAACACCCAAAAGTGGCAAACCCACAACCTGAAGGCCGTGCTGCCTATTAACACAGTGCATCCTACAACATCACCCCGCACACAGAGCGGTGAGAGGAGGAAACACCATCGCCGAGAGGGGAGTTAAAGCAGAAAGAAAGAGGAGCAATTACAGAAGGCATGGAGGGGAGGAGAGCGGGACACGGAGAGCCACGCAGAACAGTGCTCCTGTTGTCTGCGGAGGCACAATGGAGTGATTCAAAGCAGACCTACGCAATGCAAGTGCTCCACACGGCAGCAAATGTACAATTAACATGCACACAGGCCCAAGGAAGTTCCACTGCCTTAAACTGTGCATATACATTCATACACATTCACTTTGTAACTGCCCTATTACATCAAATTTTCTACTTATACTAATTCCTATTCGGGGTACAATTAATATTATAATTTTAAAAAGCACAAGTAATGGTTATGTTTTTTTGGAGATGCTGAGAGGTGTCCATAGTTTTGGGGAAATAACCTTAGTAGTTGGTTAGTAGTAGTTTCCACCTGGTGCCAGTTTAGCTCTTCGCTAGCTGTTAAAAAAATTATTAAAAAAAACCACCCTGATCTGGGTTAACTACCTACCAAGTCAATTGTTTCTGTCATTGTTAAATACACATATTATAAACTTTTAACATTTGTATTTGGTCAAACTCTATGCTGGGAAAAAAATACTTTAAAAAATATCAGGGAAATGTAATGAGTTTACAGGTAAATTAAACAGACCTAGACGGCTAAAGTCAGATGTTATCGTCAGTACTGGGCATTTGAATCTGATCTGTTCATCTGTTTAGATTCCAAGACGGCCACCTAAAGTGGGCTACAGCACTAAAACAACCGACATGTGAAACTTAAGAGGAAGTTCACGTTGAGTTTCTACGCAGTTGAGCAACACTTCTTTCGTGACATGCATCTGCTGGTTGTGTAACGCAGTGCGTTTCTCACCACTTCACACAATGTGGTTAATGGTGAACCTTTTCTCTTCCAGGTCAAACATTTACCTTGCTTCCCGGAATTTCTTTAGGAGATTGGGACGGTCCTGATTCCTGCGCCTGCGGAACCATTGCTGCACCTGGCGTACTGAGCAGCCCGTCGCTTTGCTCAAACTCTCCACAGAACTCTGACGGATGCAAGTGGGAAAGTGCGTGAACATACCGTCTCGAGAAAACAAGTGCAGGTGAGGACGCCGCGAGGCTTATGAGACACGAGGCAAGACAACAATCAAAGAGACAAATACACACGTGTCCTAGTGCCACAAAATTGTGACACAGTATGCTATATATAACAACACAAAAATATTTTACTTGTACTTTTATTTATGCTTAATTTAGAGAATGTAATTAACAATTTGAAAAATGTTTTTATAACATATCAGAATAACTGGAAATAGACTCAAGACAGAACTACAAAAACTTTTTATTACTAAATCAGCGCCAACAAGCACTTCCTCTCTTACACAAATGGAATTTCTGGCTGTAGTCCAACAAAGCAATTTCTTTAAGTCTATGAATGACATAACCTACATATACACAGATAATACTGGACTGGTGTCACTGCACGGCACCGAAGGCTGGCGTCCCAGCCGTACAGCACCGTGTTTACCTGCGTTGGATGTCTGGTTGTGTTACCGTAGTAGGATTCCAGTGTGGGATTGCATGCTGCTGTGGGTCGTATTTTCTCCTTCACGCCCAGAAGAGAGGCCATGGGAGCGGCCACCGTCCTATTACGGGATTTGGAGAGATGAGGAACTGGGCATAAACAACAGTGCCAAGAGACCAAACAAGGAGAGCAGCGTATTTGAATTTTACATTTTAAAATGCAATTAACAAGCTGAGTCTTAAAACTGGCAACAGCCAAAATACATTTACTGCATGCGCAGTGCAATGGGGTGGGCAATCGTGGAGGGTCGTAGCTGGTGAAGAAACTGGCTGAAGCAAAACCCTGAACCCACTGCGACCCTCCAGGACTGTGACTGCCCGCTCATGCACTAGCAGATCATCACTGGTTTCAGGCCGACTTCCTGTCTTTGCTCTCTATGTTGCACAAATGTAAAAAAGGCAATAATAACAGTACAAAAAACTCACAATCGCTTCTTCTCAATTCCCTTTGGTATTTTCACCAGTTGTCCGTAATCATAAATTTCATTAACAAATGTAAAAGTGAGTGTGTACAGGATATTAAAGATCCTAGCAGAATGTGCAACAGTGTTTGCTGTCACGTAGGAATGCATCCAAACACCTGATAATTGGGCAATACTGCTACTGTGTTCGATGTTTTACGTATAGTAAAACCGTAAATTTATATTTAGGTATTTTACAGTGCTTTAACAATATCTGGTATAATTAGTTTAGGGTTTCTTCATGAACTAGGAACGCTACTGCCCACTTTCCCTATTTAAAATTATGGGAATTGATTTATGTAGGGTTTCGAGGAACTAAATCAATCATGTAAATTGGGAATTCCTTCTTTTCTGCTTTGCATTTCCACATATTTAAAGAGCACTTTGCAATAATGAGCTATACGTATATATGTAATCTCCAAACAATGGAATAATGGGAAACAGTTTTGATTTAGGTGTGTCACTGCAAACGACAAAATGGACAACAATGATATTACACAGCATCACCTGTCTATAAAGGAATTTATACTGATATCTCGGCTTGTATAACAGATAACACGCAAAATTCAGCAATAAATAATGGAGGCATCAAACATCTGGAGCAGAGAGGGGCGGCGGATTTAGGGTTGGGGGGCAGCTTAGAAAATAAGCAGCGCTGACCTTTCAAAGATCTGACGCACGATGAGGAAACACAGTGCAAGTGGGACGACAACCCAGAGGTCTCCTGCCTTGGCGTAGACCCGGCCATCGCGGTCCTCCAGGTCCTTCCAGCCCAGGCCCTCGGGGAACCACAGGCGTTCCTGCCAGAACCAGTCGCTCAGCCATGCCAGCATACTGGACCAGCAGGGAAGGACAGTATTAAATGAGAGAGTGGCCAGTTAACAGTGTACCTCACTAAACAGGCACTTCAAAAAAGACAGAAAATGCACCTAAAAACCCAGACACATACGGTGAACATATGATGACATTATAAAAACTGACATAACTCATTATGGACTGTCAACAGTTAAATATCTCAATTCACACTGACATATAATCCAGAACACAGACTTCACCTTTAATTATTTATCCAGTTCTGCTACATGCATGGTCAGATAATACAAGGAAATAACTACTTGCGATGTTCCTGTACTGCTTTAGCTGCTCCTTTCTTATGACACTGCGGACTGCTCCTGGCTACAGTGTGAATCCCAGGCTATGGAATGTGTTGCTCGGAGCAAATTCCAGCACACACCATGGAATTTCGCGCTGAAGCCGGGAGGCTGGCACACACTGGGGTGTTTCGTGCTGATGTCGGGTGCTCAGCACACACCGGGGTATTTTGTGCTAAATCCCAGCATTCAGCACACACTGGCGTTTCCCACTGATGCAGAGCGCCCAGAACACACTGGCGTTTCCCTCTGATGCAGAGCGCTCAGCACACACTGGCGTTTCCCGCTGATGCAGAGCGCTCAGCACACACTGGCGTTTCCCGCTGATGCAGAGCGCCCAGAACACACTGGCGTTTCCCGCTGATGCAGAGCGCTCAGCACACACTGGCGTTTCCCGCTGATGCAGAGTGCTCAGCACATATAAAGGTATTTCACTCTGAAATAAAGTTCTCAGCACACACTGGTATTTCATGCCGAGGTACAGCGCTCAGCACACAGAAACTGAGCCCTGAGCACACATAAAGGTATTTCACTCTGAAGCGCATTACACAACTGAGAGCAGGCGTAAGAGAAAGGGCGGTGGACACAGGACCCAGAGGTTTTAAGTGGTGATTCATGCCCACATGGACCCATACTTACTTCCACCCTCGCATGAGAAAGATTTGATTCACTCCAAACAACTGCAGGAGCTACAGGATCCCACACTACTGTACTGACAAGGGCCTGGCTGGCTTGCAAACAAGGAGTAGCTCTTTAGCAAGACAAACCCAGCACATATACAAACCTGAGAACTGCCGCTGGCCATGCCAACAGCTACATTTAGGGAGGGGGGGCTGAGAATCAACTACAATACCAGGACAGAGGACCACGTGCAAGCAGCGGTGTAGGAGAACATGCAGAATGTCAGAACAGAGGCAGGCTGGAGTTTTGAGGGCCTAAATGGGTGGAACCCATCATGCTGCACCCAACCACAAAGCAGCATCCCCTCCAAAACAACGCCTCAGTACAGGACACACGGTGACTGGCCTCTCACAGTGACCACATTGTTCTGTCAACACATTGTGTGCTGAGCTCCAGGACATCACGGGCATGCAGCCATCTTCTTAACTGAGTGATAAAGGAGGTTCAGCAACCTTCCTGCAGATATACTCCCTGGATTCTCCTACAAGCCAGTGTGCAGAAGAGTTAATGTTAAACACACTCAAAAAGCAGTGAGGTCCTTGTCTTTTACTGCATCTTGAAATAAAGAGGAGCTATTCAAGATATAATCCTCACATGGAAATAACCCACACCCCACAGCCCACACCCAGTCCCAGGCTCTCAGAGAGCATGTACCACAATTATTTTTTTGCATTTTATATCCTTTGTTCCTCACCTGTTCACACATCGCTTACATCCCATCAAAAAGGACATTGCCAACCTAAAATAACCAATTTTTAAAGATATAGGAGGAAAGTTTCTCTTCTTGTCAGACTGCCACAAAGTTCAACTTAGCAGCACAAAGTTGGTCTGAAACAAAGGCAACAAAAAATTGAAAAGGCCCCAATTCACTCCGCAGCGTGAAATACAAAGGCCACAAACACAATCCAGTCAGAGATTACAATGAACAGCAACAAAGGCAGAGCCCTGCAATTTCTTTTGTCTAAATTTAAACTCACTATGCCTGTGCTCCCAAAGATTGTTTTAAATTTCAAATAATCCCCACTGTAAATGAATCACTGCTACAGCTTTCAAATTGTACAATTGCTCACAGAAACGCAGCCACGTTCAGCACGCACTTACATTCTGTTATCACGACCCTTGCATGACACAGTTCTGCATTAAAGGTATGCATTCCAGATATCCACAATCGGGCCTTCATGTTACACAAATTCCATATCAGTTCATTTGCGCAGTTGCCTGTTGCCAATAAAACACTAACAAACTCTAATTCTATTTGACAGTCCGTGCTTTGAGATTAATCTTAATATGCTACATAAACAAATGATAAATTGTTTACCACGACAGAACATAATCTCCTTTACATACAACGCTAAATTTTATTATTCACAAAATACCTATATATGTTCTTTTATTACTTAAACACAATATACTATATAATAACATTGTGGCTATTGCTGTAACTGTGCCCAAGTGAAATACTACCCTTGTCATTTAAACACAATGTGGATTTTAATTAAAATTCAATTCAATTAATTTTTATATAGCGCCTTTTACAACAATGTGCCTCAAAGCACTTTACAGAAGAAATTGCAGATGTTAAAGAATAACAGCAATAGGAATAAATACAAATGAAGCCAGACAACAGCAGAGGAGAGGAACCAAAAACTACAGTGTGGAGAAAAAAACTTCTGGGGTCCCAAAGTAATTATTTAACTATATTATATATCTACATCCCGCCTCCATATTATTATTTAAATATTAGAGGGCCCTTTTGGGCCCTCCTTTAAACCCAGGGCCCAGGACAACTGACTCAGTGTTCCCCAGGTGCTGGCAGCCCTGGTTCCTGCAATTAAAAACTTTACAAAAATAACATTTCTAGATTTACTAGTTTAATTATGCAATTGTTTCAGTAAGACCGTATCTATAGTCATTCAGTCCACATACATACAACTTCAGACCTGACACTCGTTAGCCGCTGTTTGTACTGTCTAGTTTCTGTATTTACTCCATATAAATGAAATCCAATTTTTTTTGCATTTTCATTTCATTTCACACGTTTGGTAACGAATTTAAAAATGAAATGCAAAGAGCTTACACAATGTGGTAGGTACTCAGCCTCTCTCTACAATTTGCACTACTGATTACTGAAGACAAATCAGTCGGTCCAGAAGAAAAGACATGGACAAAAGTGTCCCTGGTTATAGAACGTGAGAACTTGTATGCTCACACACAAGTCCTTAACACTCATACTACAACCGCAAAGTATTCACCCCCTCAGAGGACAAAAAAATCCAAGACTGCCATTACAGGTTTGGCGCATTTGAGGTACCATCAAACCCAAGCAATACAAAGACTTTGAGAACATCCATCCTCTGATCTGCTGCAAGTCGCTTTCTTAGACAGGCAACAGAGTTATTCCTCCCAAGGCAACCAAGTTCCTTCTGGCTTCTGACAAAATTTTATACAATTCTCACAATGTACACCTCCCACATCCCGCAAATGTCAATTCTTGTTTCTCTGTGACTATAAACCATTCCTGAAAGCCTTCCGCTTTTAGTACTCTGTTCATTTTAAACATCTACTACTATGATTTAACCCCTCAATCCCAAAATGTTTCCACTGACTTTCTTCTGCTACGTTAATATTATCTTCTCACATCAGTACATATCACAAATAAGAATTTCATTCCAAAGTATGTTTTCATTATGTTCATCAGTGGAAACAGTATGTTTTAACTGTCCACAAATTCTTATTGACGGTACTTGTGTACGAGAATGATAAAAGATCTGCAACAACTTGCTGACCATGTTGAAGGAGTTGAACTTCCAGTTGAAGGACATCTGCCAGTTACACTAATGTACAGCGTATCACAGTATGCTCTAGTATACTGTAATATTACCTCATCAGATTTACACTAATGTAGTGTAGCAGAGTATGCTCTAGTATACTGTATATTCTAATATAGTGTAGCACAGCATGCTGTAGTATACTGTATATACTAATGTACAGTGTATCACAGTATATTCTAGTATACTGTAACATTACCTCACCAGATATACACTAATGTACAGTGTAGCACAGTATGCTCTAGTATACTATATACACTAATATATAATGTAGCACAGCATGCTGTAGTATACTGTACATTTTAATATTCTTACATTATAGTTATGCTCCTTTATATTTTTTCGTCTTATTTTTCTAACTCTAGTTGTAACTCCTTATTACAGTTTTTTGCTGTTTGTGTTCAGTTGTGTTTGTGTTTAGTTGTAGCACTACTAATTGGAACCTGTCTTGCTACTTGAACAACAGAATTTCCCCTTACGGACAGGGGGGGGGAAAAAAAAAATCTTTTACCACAATAACTAATATACAGTACATAGCCGTTTGTTGTCTTTTATATGTTTATGCAGTTTTGTTGTTTTATGTTTAAATCAAATTCACTTTCACTTTGTTAGGAATAATGGACGTCTTTATTCTTGATAGGAATATTTCACTACTCAGGCTGAAGAAGCTACTTGGATGAGTAATGAAACGTTCCTATCAAGTATAAAGTCCAGTTGACACGATATGTCTTCTATACAGCTCCACCTGGACGAATGTAATTTTGTTAAATGTATTTCTTCACCCAAATCCCTGGTTGTTTGTAATGTCTTTCCTTCTGTTTTGTGCCTGTTTTTTAAGCATACTAATTTTATACTTTATCCATTTAGAAAATCTACACTTCGCCTGCATAATCTCATTTTAATTTACCAAAAAACAACAGGAAGTGACTTTACAAAGAACCCAGAGCAGACACACGAAGAGAAACATGGCTAATCATTGACGCACTTGAAATGAGTTTTAATTCATATCTGAGCGCTGTTCTGGCCTGCCAAAACAAGGAGTGGACTTCCCCCACTCAGAACGCATACTCTGGGGCAAGTTCCAGTCTCCACTCTGTAACAGAACTTTTCCACATTTTGCCTCCTGACCATTGGTTTGTTGGATCAGGTGACTGGACTCTGACCATTCAGCTACAAACCAGGAGAAGAGCAAGTGAGAGAGACAGAGAGAGTCAGAGACAAATTAGGAGGAATCCTACAATATTACACTGTGTGTGTGTAAATGTTCCCCAAGACGTAACATTTATCAGTGTACTCATTACTCAAGGCTCTTTTGACCTAACTTAAACGATATGAACAGATTATACCTTTTGTAAGGAGGCCCTGTACTTGGCAGTAGAACAAGAGATATTGGCAAGGTCTCATTTTCACTGTACCAGTACTTTATGATAAAATTATCATTTACCCTCTACACATTTATCAGCCTTTAAAGGACAGCCAAGTCTTGACTGAAGAACAGGGTTTTTTGAGAAGCTTGAGGTCTGTTCAAAATAGCTGAGAAATTCACTCAGCTGAGTCATTCTGCCCATTCTGAGTGTCACACAGAATGTCTGTGAATCACAGGGAGTACTGATCCATTCTTAAACTGAATCAATCCAGAATTCTTGTAAATCGCAATTCCGGTCTGTCAAGGTTCAGTGTTTTCCCTGGAAAACGCTGACTGTAAACACCATGCTCAATTAAAACTACGCTGTTGTTTTTTTTTAACCAGTAAAGCAAAAACATATTTATCTATGAAAACTTTGAGTCAACATTGACTGAAAAAGACCACGTATATGAATATATCAAACATGGAGCATCTTAATTTTTGCTAATGTCTGTAAGACATTTGATTACTGCTACCAGCTGGAAAGAGCAGCCCTAAAACCACAGCCCTCCACACCTCTTATAAGCTACCTAGTTTTAAGCATTAGGCTGTACGCCTAAGCAAACAAAATAGAAAATTAGTATCTTACATTTAAAAGTTCAATATGAAAATGTCATAAAAAAAACAAAACACCCTTTCCTCAGTACAAATAAGCCCATTTGTGAATTGTGTTTTTTCCACACAGAATAAAACGTGAGTACGTGTGTAATAAAATTACACAAAAAGATATACATTAACAAGAAAACGACCAAACATTTGGTGGCATCCACACTAACTTGTTATACATTGTAGACTTCATTTACATTAGTATGTGGCGACTAAAACTGCTTGTTACAGGTGACTGTAGATCCATGCTTCAAGTACACTGCAAGGTTGCTGTAAACCGCTAACTTCAAAATATTAAAGTATCTTAATCAAAGGTATTGCTCCACAGAAGCAGAGCCACAAAGATACACCGCATAAACCGATGCACTACAACAAAAGCCAACGTCTCATGTTCAATACGGCGGGGAGCCATATCTTAATATTTCTGGTTCATATGGTGCAATTACCTACAATAAATATAAAATTTTAAATTTAAAAGAATATTACCACTAGCACACACAACTTATTTATTGTAGTTGATGAACATATATTAACATTACAGAAAGTGTTTCAGACAAAAAAAAAAAAGACAAAAAAAGTATTGTCATGTGTCACTTCCCTTTTATCAAATTGAATTGAACACGGCGGAATTTGCCACATAAATCTTGCAAAACCAGACGACACGCATTACACGCGTTTTACTACCAAACAGGCAGACAGACGTACCGGAATTGACTAGGCCTAAAAATCGAGTGGGGGTGGGGGGAATGACTGCAGTACTTAATTTAATTTAATCTGGGTACAACCGCTCAATTACAAGACGTGACCAAGAGTACGGAGATCGCGTCCACGAATCGCTCCATTTTAACAGTAAAAAAAAAAAAATCCAGTTTAATTTCCGAACAAAACACTTGAGCAGGTTTTCGGCGAACACGTTTTAATATCGACCACGAAAAGCGCACTGTACGTACAGTCAGAACGGGCAAGAAACGTGTGTATCAGAACGCTCGGTGTGTGTTTCCACATAACGCGAACTGTTTCCAAAAACCTTTGAACTATTTCATTGAAGTGGCGAAGACAGAGCAGCACGTGACTGGGTGCATCACGCTGGTGCTGAGGGGCGAGCCCGACCCACGGGACCGGAGCCCGACCCACGGGACCGGAGCCCATGCGGGACGCCCCCCCCCCCCTTTCGTGTTACTGTTTTCCGTCCCGACAGTGAATTATTCTGTGTCCCCCCTGCTGCCTCTTATACACTAAAATGTCTACACCTCCCGACACTGCCTGACGTTTCCTTCCCACCTGACCACTCCACATTTGCATTTTAAAATCTTCCATGGCTGTACACTGGTTTCACAAGTAGACGTCGACATCCTATAAACACAATGAAATTTATGTTCAAACACTGGCTGTATCTTAAAGCAAATACATATATAAAATTATAAACGATTTTGGTTACTGACGTTTTATGACCATAAGGCAGCGCTGTTCTTTGTTGGGGATGCAAATCCAAACGCTATTCAAAAACTCATCACCACCGAGGAGCTCACAGCAAAGTTAGATGTTTGGAGGATCCACGACACGAACAGTGCAGAAAATGGCGAATACCTGCAGCTACAAAACAAGCCGAAGCGTCCGTGTCTGGGCACGCAAACGGCAAATGCAAGTACCTCTCTGGCGGGATTACAGGAGAACTACGTGTTCGTGCAACACTCAGGCCGGCACAGCTACTGTTTTCAAAATCAAAAATCTGACAGCAATATTTTGAGAGTCATGCCCTCATAAATGCAGTAAACGATCTCATTGTCTGCATGAGCAACAAGACAATAATTAACAGTAACCTTTCAATAACTGAAGCAATACCGCTGGGGGACCTTTGGTTGTTATTGATATGCATGAATTTCTGTATCCAGCCGAGTTGGTGTAAAGAGCCGCACTATGTTGTGTGCATCACTGCAAACCCATCTTTGTGACCACACTTCTTCAGCGAATTAAATGATTGGTGGCACAGAGTCACGCCACGCATGACGACTGCTTTTTACTTGGACTTTACGCATCGTGGCCAAACAGAAGATGAGATTAAATTGAGTAACTCGGTGGTAGTTGAGTAATGTTATATTAACGTTCAACAGGCAAACGTCAAAGTGTAGCCGTAAGTTCACGTGCAGTACACGCCTATGGGAACAAATAAAGATACATAACGGTACTTACTTCAGTCCCAAGTTGCAGGCAGATCGGAGGCAGAGGATGGTGAATATAGACGGTAAGCAATCAAAATACAACTAGAACACCTCTTAAAGTCAAATACGTCATACAGCCTGTCCTAATTTTGGAAACCTGAGCGATTTAGAGACTGGCCAGCCGGTTTACTGAAAAAGGGGGTCACCGTGTCCGCGTTTTACTGCTTTAATAGTACGGCCTCTGTGTCTCCGTTTATCCACATCTTCCTCCCCGGAAAACTCTCCTCGTAAAGAAAAGAGAGGAAAAAAGAACAGATGAAAGTAGGAAGGGGGCAGATCGCACTATATATCGTCGTCTTTCGTGTTTCTTCTTGCAGCGAGGTATTTTGAGCTCAGATCCACCTTGGGTGGTTTTATATTCTATCAGTTTCACTTCGGTGTCTCCCAGTGTGAGGAATGCCGCGGTTATTCGCCGAGAAAAGGCGAGCCGTGGAGCCCGTTTCATCCACCGAGCGGACTGCAGAAGATCGAGAGGGAGGGCGAGGAGAGGGACATAAGGAGAAGAGGAGGGGCCCGGCCCTGCCATGACGTTCACACGCCTGCCGGAGTAAGCAACTTTGTGAAAAGGAGAACACGTCGGGCTGCAAAACGGCCAGCGATCGCCGCTTTCACCGGACGCTTCGTGGACACACTCCTGGTGTTAGTGTTACTGTTTATGTCAGTGCGCTTTAGTGTAACAGCTTTATGTAGCGGTTCCGGATGTTTTGATGGGCCAGCGTGTTTGTGTGCCTTTTTTCTGCACGAATGTCTTCATCTTTTGTCGTCATCGTGAACGTTTCAGCTAAGTGTTATTTACATGCTCTTTAAGACCTCCTAACCCAATCGACCGAGTACACTGAGTGTGTGTACACACATTTCTTAGTGGTGTTGAGACGCCAGTCGCTGAGTGCAGATTTTGGAATAAACACCATCCGTCAGTCGGGTCTGAGACAAAGTGCTGTAACGTTTTGTAGGTGTGTTAGATCATAATTTGGGTTCAGTCGTGTATGTTTAGAAAATAAGAATTTGTTGCCAGAATAATTCGAAACCTTAAGCGTAAACAGAACTGTAAGTCTTTTAAATGTTTATCTGAGATGGGACATGTATTATTGGAAAAAAACGTTACACCCTTGAGACTATCGGTAACAACCCCAAAATACCGTTTCGTGCTTTCTTTTAAAGTACCTGAAATTAAAATAATTCCTTCAATAAATAGATTTATGGTTCACCAATATAAAGGCAAACGTTACAAACTGGACAATGGACAAATTAAATGTAAAAAATATATAGCCAATCGGTAAGTACCAAACCATGATTAAAATAACAATAATTTAAGCGAAGGGGGTGAACAAAATAACGCAGTAACATTGCACGAGGCTTTCCTTGACGAGATCCTCAGCTGGATTCTGAGGGGAGAGTCAGAGAGGAGTCAGCGTGTGTAGCCCTCCCACCACTCCACCACACACGCTTCATTCAGTCAACACACACCACCGTCAAACACATGACACTCACGAAAAGCTGTCTAAAGCATTGTTTGTTTTTATTTTAACTTAAAAAGAAAGATTAATCAAAACGAGATTCAATAAATAAGAAATAAATTATCCTTGTAAATATTAATAATTATAATTATGCAATCACAAAGTCTGGCATACAGACCCACAAATGTGTTTCTTTAAAAAATTCTAAAATCAAAAGTTCCGCAGCTCCTTTTTTGCCATTTCTCCCATCACCGAAAAGGAATTCATAAATTAAATTATAAATTAAAAAATGCTTTGAATATTAAAACTTCCCCAGTTCGTCTGCTGCTCACCCACCCGCCCGCCCATATATCAACAAAAACTAAATTGAGATTTTTAATCTTATCAGATGTTTTCAACCCCTTCTGATTTGTAAATGCAATAATAATAATATCTCACTGTGATTTTTTTTTCTTATTTTTATGTAAATTTGTATTTTTTCAGTTTTTATGGGTTTTTAAACTTTTACTCTTTTAAACTAAATTATTTACAGGTATAGCGTTCTTTTTCCTTATTCTTACTAACCTATGCTTTTGTGTCAATTTTTTTTTCAAGAAACAGGATCTATGTTAACATAAGGTAGACTAAAAGAAGTAATATGTTATCATAGTTGGTTGTTTCACTTTTTCCTAATTACCGATCATTGCCATCATCATCCTCATTGTGAACATTACCAGTCTGCCTTCCACTCCACCCCCACCTGTTTTCTTTCACAAGCTGTTTACCGTAGTGAAATGCTCCTTCACAGAGTGTATTTGCACGATCATGACCATTGAGTGTTTCCGTGTGTCTCACGTGTGAGTGCACGTGAGTCGGTGAGTTTGAGTGCGTGTGCGTGTCTGCGCACCGGTCCGTATGCGTGGGTAAATATTTGTATATGGGGTCGCTTTGCTATTTCTGCGTAGCTGCGTAGCCGGGGTGCCCCGCTGTCTAATCCTTGTGGGGAGTAAGACAGTGAGAGAGCACAGTCCACTTGAGTTTCTTTACAGCAGTCTACTGACACATCACCTGTGAGAGACAGACAGAGCACAGGACAAGGAGACCTCATTAGACAGACGCTGTGACAATCACCACCACCTTCAGTTAGTGTCTTCTCCACCTTGTCCACTTAAACTCTCCCAAGAGAGACATTATTGGATCACATCATGCAGGCTGGACATTGTCTTACATTGGCAACAATAACAGGTTTCACAGCTGCATGAAGCTGCATTTCACATGTTTACAGTGCTTACTCTAATAGGCAATGTTATAATGCAAAACTCTCTTTGCATGAATTTTATGCAATTAAGCAAAATCTTGCATTTTTAAGCTCACAGAGTGGCATGGCACACACGAGTTATGTAGAATATGCTTCTGTGTTGTTTATACTTCTTTGGAGAGGGGACACTTAGGAGCAGAAGCCACTATCTGGGTTCCCATTGGCCTACGGCACTAACTCTGAACAGACATGAGTTTGTTTAAAAATTAAAGCCATTGTTCTTTACTGTAAACACAGATATATCTAAAAGGCCTGGTTAATTTCACACACCTATACACAACATACAACATTCAAATAGTTCATTTTTTCCATTTGAAAAGAAGCCATTTTAAAATAAAATAGATGCACATCCAGAAAAATGATTCAAATGAAGGATGTATTATCACGTTATGACAAAAGACATATTCTATTGATTACAATAGAATGTTGAAATTTCACGTCAGTATTAACTATCAAGAACATGGAGAACAAATATGCGTTTTTGTAAATTGTCATAATAAAGTTATTCCATACATTATTTTGTCATATATTTACACCCTTCACTTGAAAAAGGACTGTTTATTCACAGAGTATGACAATTTATTCATTCTGTAAATGTTTTGTAACATTCAGCTTAAAAAAACGTATGGAACGGAGCTACAAAAAATGGGTAATACTGTGCAGCATCACTTTGACTTAACAGTGTCAGAGATCAGTAGCTGATGTTAGTATTTGATTCCCTTTTCTTGAGCCCAGACAACAAGCCATAAATAGAAAAATGTCACTGTTTTCTTTCTGTACACACTGTGTACACACACTGTCCATGCAGCCAAGAGTAAGAGTCAGCACTTTCCAAAGTGTCAGTGTAGGATGGGACCTGTCAAAATAAACGTGTCAATATGTGTGTGTATATTTTGGATTATAATTATTTTCTTATATTTTGCAGGCAAACAATTTCCACATGCACCATTTCCCAGCAGTAATTACACTGTAAGAATTCTGGACAACATTGAGTATCAGCAGAATAATTTGTTATCTGTTAGAATAGTTTATGTATTCGGGATACTTAATTATTTGCCTCAAACATTTTTAAATTGGGAAAATTTTAATGTTCTGTATATACACCATTAAAGAAACCATTAAAATACTTTTACAGCTATAAATATTAAAGTCAATTCCACCACGGACTTTAATTTGGAGCTTATCATAGCTACCCAGAATTCCTTGAGAAAAAAACTGCCTTCCAATCAACACAAGGCATTTGTGTTTCACCATGACAATCACAAATCATTACCTCAAAACATAGGCCAGGAAAAAGACAGAAGATTTTTTTAAATTTTAGAAATAAAGGGGTTAAGTAGAGCGAGAGAATAGAAAGACAGAAAATAATGAAGAAAAAAAAACTTGAATATCTTCAACCCAATTCGCATCTCCAGCCACGAACAGTCCAGAACACAATTGTTAAAAGGGGTAATTAATAAACTGCTTGGATATATACGGTCCTCCCAGCGTAGCCAATATATACGCATTCCCCTAAAACCCCCCAAAGACCCCTATAGGCACTTTCCATAACAGTCAGACATACAGTGTATACAACTTGTTTCTGATTTCAGCAAAATTATTTTGAAAATACAGTAAACCCTCGATTTATTACATCCTGATATTACAGATTTAACAGAGCAAACTAATAATAATACAGTACATTAATTAATAATTTTAATATGTACGTTAACATTTCACACTGCAAGCTGATGAATGCCCTTCACACACTGAATAAAGACCGCTGTTCTTCTACCACTATGGTCACAGGAACCGTACTGTCATATACGTGAGTGAATACTACACATTCTTTATTATAATGTAATCATTTTACATGGTACAGTACTGTATATTGTACCGTATACTGTATATAAACCCCCCCAGGTTGCAGTCGATTTAACGGATAGCTCTTCTACACATTAGTCCCTTAAATCGAAGGTTTACTGTTTATATTTTCTCTGACAAGTCTAGTATTTATAATTTTTTGCTCCGTGTTTCCTCACTGTTGTCACGTGGTTGTGTCCTCGGTTATAATATGGAAGGTTTGGCTGGTCTGAACCTGGCTGGTGCTGAGCGTTGATTAGGTTGGAGTTATAATAGACAGAGGGTCTAAGCCAGGCAACCAGGAAGGGGGGGTCAGAACCACAGAACTGTGCTTCAACTCGTCTGTGTTCATCCACAGTTAGAGGACTACTCACTTCACACACACTGTGCTACGAGGACTCAGTCAAAAACTGAGAGAGAAACACCCTGACGGAGGTGTGCAGATGCCCAGGAGATTTTATACAGGAGCACATACACACAGAATGAGTTTCACACGTTTTCCCTGCCGAATATACAGACACACACGCGCACACACTCACACACAACCCCCTGGAAATATATGGTTAAATAACAATATTAACATATCATTAGGTGGCAATGTTAAATAATAAGAAAAAGTTGATAACAAAACCAAAGTAAAGTACAGCCACCACAACAATACGTAGGTAATAACAAACACAAATCAGCAAAATCTTAGTACTTCTCAAATATACAATTATAACAATTAGCAGTTAATACAAAGCCTGAGTCACAGCTGTTGATCAGTGTGAGCAGGGATGTATGAAATGAACTCACAATGCACCAAACACAGTCCGTGGTCGCCACGGCAACACGGCATGCAGTTCAGCGCATGGCCGGTCGCTTGGGACAATTGGCAAAAAGAAAACAAAAAACAAAAAAAAAATAAAATTTCCAAAGGCAACCCAAACACAGGCAATCGCCACGGCAACCCAAACACAGGCAATCGCCAACGGCAACCCAAACACAGGCAATCGCCAACAGCAACCAACACAGGCCAATCAACTTACAACCACCTGAGAGGAAGGGGGGCTTTATCGGTTGCTAGGTAACCATAGCCATATCGACGTGGTCTCCACGATTTATGATTGGACAGGAGGGGTCTTGGGTGTGGTGTGTTGTTTTCAGGAAAAAATTAAAACAGCACAAAAAATAATAAAAGCAAAGTAAATTAAAGGAGGATAACATATTTCTTTTCACGTTTTATAAAGATCTAGTACTCTAGTAATGTAAATAGTGTCACAGCATTTAATACAAACTGACATTTTTTTGTTTGAATGCGCTGCCTTACAGCGCCTCGTGTTTTAACTTACTGCCACTAAAGTACAGATCATCATGCCTGTCCTTCCCCCTACTCAGTTGAACTCACCTCCTGTCTCCTGTGTTGCCCTCTGCCGTGCCACCCACCCTTCCTTACCTCTCTCCCCTCACTGGCAGCTCAGTAGGGCCGGTTGGCATCCTTGGGTCTCTTAAGCTGCACCTTCAGACGCTTCATGCCGATCTGGAAGCCGTTCATGGCCTGGATGGCGGTCTGAGCACTGGCTGGGTTGTCGAAGCTCACAAACCCTGGGGTGGGCAGAGAGGGACGGGCTAGTGTTCACTGTGCTGAGAGCACGTGCACGTGGCACTTGAAGACACCATGCACTCTGTAGCCACTGTGAGGTCAGTGGCATCTCAGAGTAAAATATTATGCCAACATTAAGATACAAATTGATGCCATTGGCTGCCTTCTAACTGCCTTTAATTTGCCAGTTTTCTTACCTTCTCTCTTCCTTCCCCTCTCCCTCTCCCTTTCCCTTTTCCCCCACTCATCCTACTCCCTCTTTCCTCACCAAAGCACTTGCTCTGGTTGGTGGCCCGGTCAACGAAAACCTTAGCGGAGATAACGTTGCCAAAGGGCAAGAACATCTGCAGCATCTCGGAGTCAGTGAACTCTTGGGGCAGGTGGTAGATGAAGATGTTACATCCCTCTGGGCCTGAGAAACACAGACAAGCACAGGCGAGGCTGTGAGAGAGGCATCCGGCACAGCCTGGAGCTCTGCTATGGCACAGGGAGGAAGAGGCTTCACAGCAAATGTAGACGGGGCTGGGGGCTGGCACACAGGAGGCTGCTATTAACAGCCATCGGGACAGCAAAGAAGAGAGAATGTGCACACAAATACAGTCATTAGGGTAGTGGTGAAGGCAATGTTGTGGGCACTTTCACAGCTGGGCAGGAAGTGACATCACCTTCTCGCTGCTGCTGTTGCTGGGGCTGCTGATGTTGCTGGGCAACCAGGGCAGGTTGCTGCGGGAACGGCTGGCCAACCAATCCGTATGCAGCAGGGTAGGCTGCTGTGAGGTGGGAAGAGACGGGCAACACAAAATACAGCAACAGGTTTTTTTTTTCCAACAACACAGACATGACGAGTGAGTGATACGAACGTACGGAGCTGCGACTGGAGTTAACGGCCAACACCCATGACTCGCTCTCACCTGTGTAGTGCTGCATTCCAGCGTAAGCCTGCTGAAGAGGATCCAAAGCTGCCGCCGGACTCTGGGCTGGTTAAGTCCCGGGGCAGAAAGCATAAGGAGGGTACAAAATGTGTCAGAGAAACACTGGAGCCCAGAAAATTACACAATTTCACATTGTTGCATGCAGTGTGATACGGGGAATTAATTGACTTTAACCAAGGAGGACAATGACTTTATTGACATTGGCTTAGTCACTGGTAATTTGTAGGTCAGTTCTACATGGGTGAATCATAACCTTGGTAAGGATGAACACCATTGGTGTACAGTGTTTCAGATGATGGCTGCCCATTGGCTGGAGCAGGTACTGGACTGTAGCCATTGACTCCAATCGGTGGAGGTAAGGCTGGCACTGGTGTTGCTGCGATTGTGGGAGGGGTGTTCGTACCTGCGAACCAATGAGAGCCCATGATTAATTGAGAGAGAGACAAAGAGAGAGTGACCGAGAGAAAGAGAGGGAGTGAGCCGGAGCATGACTAAGACGACAGAGGAAAGAGAAGGTCAATGGCAATCATTTGGAGAAGAGACAGAGACAGACGGTGTCAGACGGTCGTTACCCGAAGAGGGTGTGATGGGCGTGATGGGCGTGATGGGCGCAATGGGCGCAGCGATGATGCCGTTGGCATTGAGAGCAGCCATCTGCTGCATCTGCACCGCAGCAACTGTTGCCACAGGAGACAGATATGCAGACTGCGCAACGAGGGCCTGCTGCTGGACCAGCTGAGCAAGAGATACAGGGGCGGGGCCGAGAGACATAATCAGTTTCCTTACATATTGAATTACATCCCATAACTGTGTCACTGTGTGCATCCAAAAGGGGAAACAGGAGAGGAGCAGTTTCAGTGCCTAAGACACGGTGTTACTCCCAAGCAATGGGACATAAATGTTCTCCAGAGGACCTGCTGTCACGGGTGTTGCAGTGGCAGCCTGGGCACTGTGTCTTTGTTTTTAAAGTATTGACCTACAGCAGCTCCGCATTAAGAGCTGGCTCTGCCCTGTGGCCGCCGCGCCCGCACCACGGGTGCCCCCTCTGTTCCGAGCGCACTTGCGTGACACTCACGGCCTGCGTGTAGGCGTTGTAGGCCCCGAAGTTGAGGGTCATGGGGCTGAAGATGCCCAGCTGGGATGCCACTTGCTGCATGCGCCGAAGGCCTCGCTCCTTCTCCGTGTCGGCAAACTTCACCACCAGGCTGGACGAGGCACCCTGATGGGGGAGGGGGGGCACATCAGCACCACAGAACACAAACAGCACGGTGAGGTTGGGTGGGGGGGAACCTCTCCCAAATGCCACCAAAAGAGGTTACTGCCTCTGGGGAGGAGGGTAGATGGACAGACACATGGGACGTGCTCACCGGCAGCGTGCGGCTGCCATGCAGGGCGTTGATGGCGGCCTGGGCCTCCGCGTGGCCCTGGAACTTGACAAACGCGCAGCCTGCAAACACAAGCACAAAACACCTCAGCTATGCGCCACACAAACACGTCCACTGTGTGACTCATGTGTGGACTGGACACGTCTGTGCCTGTTACACTATACTCGCACGGCAGCTGGAAAACTGGGAATGTAGCCAAATGGCTATCAGTCAAGACACAATGAAACTCCATTCTGTCATTATTAAACATGGTGGCTATAAATTATTTAAATAATAATAATAACCGGAGGTAATTTAAAAGTCTTAACTGCAGTCTTTATACCTTTAAGCACCTGAGGTAATACTGTACAGGTATCATAACTGCACACATGTTATCATTGAACACCTGAGGTAACAATGTACAGATATGATAACTACAGCTATATTACCTTTGAACACCTGAGGTAATATTGTGCAGGTGTCCTAAGCAAAACACATTACCTTTGCTGGTGCCATCAGGTCCTCGCAGGACTGTACACTCTTCAATGCTCCCAAAGGGTTCAAACATCTTCCTGACATCCTCATCTGACTGCTGCTTACCCAGCATGCCCACAAACAGCTTCCGGTCTTCTGAGGGAGACGCGGCGATGCGTGGAGGAGTGGAGGGACACAGAAGGGCACAGGGACAGACCCCAGACGGGGGAGAACGAAGAGTAATTGAAATGGAGATAAGCAGATGAACAAAGGAGGTAGGGGACGCAGAAAAGGTTAAGGACAGGACAGAGTACTTAATCTATGTCCTCCACAAACACATGCTGTCTTAGACACACACACTCTGTCCTTAGTACAAGTTTTTGAGCCCCAAAACAACTTTGATATAAAACCTGTACTTTACAAAATCTGTTTATGAACAGTTAAGTTTTCAGTCTTCACATACAATTTTAAAAGATGATAAATGACAGAAATAATAGAGGTGCTGATACAGGTGTTTAAAATCTGACTGTAGACAAGGTTGATCACGCTGTATGTACAATCACGATGCAAAAAAAAAAAAAAAAATTGTCTTCAAATACCACCTTTGTCCACCAGAGGGCAGTGCCAACTGAGTAATAATCACAAAAGGCACTCACAAAGAATTTGCCTCTAAACCTAGTATGGTTGTGTTGTCAGTTTGTGCAGCATCTCTCTGGCCTGTCCTTCTATATCTATCTGCCTGTTTGGCAATTTTTTGCTTTTGGCAACTATGTACTCCTGTTCTTCATTCCCTCCTGCTCCGTCTGCTGCCAAAGGCAGGATTAGTGATCTGTACCAGAGCAACTCGTGACGTATGGTGAACAGGTGTGCATACGCTCTGGTGTGTCAGCCGAAGGCTGGGCCTGTACACAGATATCTTATTGGATCGCTGCAGTGATCCATAGGATTGTGTGTTGAGGAGCAGGTGTAGGTGAGTTAGTTGACAGGTGTATTGTACCTCCTCTGCCTTCGCTGTCTGCAGGTTTCACTTGAATCGGCCGGTTCATCTGAAAAACACAATGAGCCAGGAGCATGGTTGATAGGCCATGTGGTCATAGATCAGTGTTGCACAGGTGGGACACATTAAATTCACCAAGTAACCTACAAGACAGTCTCGCCTGCTATTAGCTGAGCAGTATATCTATATCTTGAAATTGTGTCATCCTGTGGATCATGAAGAGTGGAGATAGCTGAGTTACCTACCTGTCCCACCTCCATCCTGTCCCATTCACTGACATTACTGTAAAACTCCCCTACCCCCCCCCACTCCAACCCCCACCCACCCACATTCACATCTTCTGCCTCTCTGCCTCTGTCCCCTACCCACACAGGAAATCACTCAAAAACACACACAGAAGCCTGACTGGGGGGAGCGAGGAGATTAAGAATACTGGCCGTAGGATCTGGATTACAGCAGCTCCTGGGATTAGAGCAGAGAGTGTGAGGGAGCGACACAGACCCGTTCAACGGGAAAGGTTATAAAAGCAAGACGGGAAAAGAGAGAGCACTGTATGAGTGGAGAAGTGGAGCATGAGAATAAGGAGGGGAAGAAAGGCAGACTGAACAACATGAGAGAAAAAGGAGGGAACCTGATGTGGCTAAAAGAAAAATAAGAAAGAGAAAGAGGAAAGGCCATAAAGAGGCAGAGGAGGACTGGAAAAAAAAACCATTAAAAACAAAACAAGAGCAAACTGATTTCACCTTGTTCTCTGTCGTGACTTGTGCAGTCTGGAAAATGTCACGACAGCAGCATTGCAGTGAATTAGTCACAGCAATGAGGCATCATGGAGAGAGAGAACAGTAGAGAGGGAGAGAGAGAAGGAGAGGGGGAGCAGGAACATGAGGGGGGAGAGGACGAAGGAGAAGGAGAGAGGAGAGTGGGACCAGGGAGAGCAGTAGAAGGAACGGAACATTAGAGAGGGGGAGAGGGAGAAGGAGAGGGAGGAGAGGAGGAGTGGGAGAAGAAGAGAAAGAATGGGAGAAGGAGAGGGAGCAGGAGAAAGAGAGAGGGGAGAGGGAGAAGAAGAGGGAGGAGAGGAGGAGTGGGAGAAGAAGAGAAAGAATGGGAGAAGGAGAGGGAGAAGAAGAGGGGGAGCAGGAGACAGAGAGAGGGAAGTGGGAAAAGGGGAGAAGTAGAAAGAGGAGAGAGGGAGCAGGAGAAGGAGCAGGAAAAGGAGAGGGAGAGGGAGAAGAAGAGGTAGAGGAGCAGGAGAAGGAGAGAAGGAATGGGAGAAGGGGGAGAAGGAGAGAATTAGCAAAAGAGAGAGAGAGGCTGGGACAAGTGACACACAGAGGCCCTGGTGGTGTGTTCAAACCAGCTTAATGAAGTTGTTAATTAGGCAGCAGCCATAATTAGAGTGAGACATTGATCAATGCGGCTGATTGATCAGCTGTAATCTGTCACCATGAGACAATATTGATCGCAGACCAAGGCTGCCACGTGTGCCGCTGCGTGTGGACATGGATCTACATGCTGAGTCCCACGATGGCAAATTGATAAACACACGCAGAGCGACAGCAGAGCATCTGTTCTGCGGTCAAGAGAGCGCCTTCAGCCAACGGCTGCTCTTACTCCTCCGACAACAGTGTCGGCTTTCCCGTATATCAGCAGTTAACACTAACAGTCATGATGAGGGACTGATATATGAGTCTTGTACTCTCTCTCTCTCTATCAAAAACCGTAGTGTGAATTTTTCTCGTCTTGAATGGCTTATGTAACAAAAAAAAACCTCTTTTATAACATAAAATCATTTGGTAGACACTAGTATCAGAATTCAGTTTAAGCCCATGAACTAATCTGTTGCACCAGGAAGATGCAGCTGCACAGGGTCCTGGAGGTGACTTTAAACACTAACAGAAGGGACAGCTGTTTTCCCTGTGCGACTTATTTGTAATAAAAACCAGGGCTCCCATCCTGCTGTCTAACAGCCCAGTCCTAAACGCTAAATCAGTCCACGTTGATGTTCCCTCTTTCCATCTATCCGCCTCTGTTTAGTTATCTGTCACTTTAGACACATGCATCCATCAGCCACCTTCTGTTTGCGTGTCTGTCAGTAACTGTCTCATCCTTTCCCCTAGCACCTTTCTTATGTTCCTAGCTTTTGTTTTATGTGCCTACCTCTCTGTTAGCATGTGATGTGTCTAAGAGTCAGTCTTGATGTATATGTACTCTAATACATCAGTGCCTCCAAAAGTAAAAAAAAAAAAAAACAAGCAACCATTTGTATTCATGATTTTAATTGACTCTGTTTGGCATCAGGCAAAATAGGTGAGTGAGTGGAAAGATCAACAGAAGAGTGAGGGAGAGGAGGAGCAGGTGACAGGGAGACGTTCCAGCTGCAATTGCACTCCGCATTAGCATGGCAACCAACCCCTTCCCACAATCTCCCCTTGCTTTTCGGTTGCTGTGGCAACCTGGTGACGACATCCTCAGCAGGTAAACAAGGATGCTTGTCGCCAGGGGCAACAACCGTGCCCTTTTTGATAAACACAGAAACGGGTAGGGGGTGAACTGATACAGAGCAAAAGGTTTGGAGAAGAGTGGAAGTGGAAAAAAAAAACTGAAAAAATATAGAGAGATGCTGGCGTAGACTGAGAGAAGGAGAAAAAGGTTTCATGGGTTCATTTCATTACGCATGGCGAGTCCTTCAAGGAAGAGAGTAAAAACTAAATCTTTCTCAGTTTCATATTCTGTATTATTCATATTCTCTGCTCACATCCTACCACCTGTCTTTCGCTACTCTTTTTCAGCTATAAACAAACATGCCAAAGAGCCCTTTCTTCCAAACCCCTCTCCCTCATCTCTCTCCCTGAGTTAGACACGGCTCATTGTTTTAGGAGTGATGCTTTTTCATTCTCTCTGTTCCTCTCAGGACAAATTACATTCCAATTAGCAATGTTCCAGTCAAGACTTAATTATCCAAAAGCATCTGCTCATAGATACACACACACACACACACATGCACACCTATGCCAGTGGGACCTTTATTACATATATAGATATACAGGTCTGCATGCATTTATATAGACACGTGAACACACACACACACACACACACACACACACAAACACACACTGTTTTATTTATAACCAAAATCCCTGAAATGTTGTGTTGTCCTTCACATCTGAGGATCCACACTGTAAGAACAGGATCACTTTTATGTGTAATGACTAATAAAAAGAAACTCATTGGACATACTCCTGGAAACACATATGTAAACTATCCAAAGTCATGAAACACACACACACACACACACACACACATCCACTTTTAATCTCAGTCCTTCAGTATTGCTAAAAGGTTTTTTTTTTCAAGGATTATGGGATATTAAATCCGTGGATTATCCAATCAAATTTCATTCTCCTCTGCCCCTCCCCCACCCACATGTAGTCATTGGTGTTTTCCATTTTGCCACACAGTGGGATGGGAGGGTAAAGGGCATTGCAAGGAAAGTAGTTTTGAATGAGTCATTTCTGACGTGTATATGTGCACAACACAGTTCATCTACAATGACAAACCATTCCGTCACATTTAAAACATGCTGTACATTTCTACTTTTCATCACACTAAGGTGACCTGTAAGGAAGTTCACGTTGTATCTTTCAATTGCATTTTGTTTCTAATCATTTTCCAGAGAGAACCTGACAGTAGTATGTTGTTCAGGTCTTGCCTTTCTTTTTCAGTAATGTGCAGAAACACTATGCAAACCTTTGGGACCACAACAACTTACAGAAATGGAAGACATTATGAGCAGTCATTAGGAGTGCACTGTGTGAGAGAACCTTAATGAGCACAGTGCTGGAATAACACAATGACTGCTCCATTCCTTCTCTCATGTATTTGCTCTTTCGCTCCCTTTCACACTGTGTTAGTCATTGCATCGTGGATGTTACCTAGCAACCTAGCATCTCTCATTCCGCCGTTTCCTAGCAACCAGACCTGCTACCAGAATGAACCTCCCATCAGCCCATCCCCCCCTTCGATCCCTTGCCCTTTCGTTCCCTCCATGCCACACACACCTGAGAAGTGCTCTTCTCCTTTCTCTCTGCTTGGAAATAGCCAGTGATGTTCTCCTCTGTGCCCGAAAAAAGCTTACAGCTGTCAGTAATCCACAGCAGACAGAACTGTTGATTGGTCTCTCTCCATTTCCTTGGCTATAAAAATCTTGTCAGCATGCAGAGTTTGTCTGTAACACTTGTGTACTAATAGTCAATTTGCATTTGGATGCTGCCCCTCTGTATTCAGGTGTTTATAAATAATTATGAAAAAAGAGCACACAGGCGACTGACTGAAGCATTGTGGGAAAGGCGGCCAGTCATGATATGGCTTACGTGGAAAAAAAAGCTTAGAAGCAAACAGACAACAAGAAGCCATTAGACAGCACATTGGAACAGTTCTGTTTTGAAGCGTCTTCTATCGTGTGGGTGTCCAGGATCCTGCAGACCACACGCCTCACTCTCCTTAACAGGTGGTCTGTCTGTCTTAGATAATCTTAAAGTGTGTTTCCACAATTTAACAGATCAAGCATTTACAAAAAAAAGGTGCATCTGTCATTGTGATATGATTTTTATTTAATACTCAGTGACTACATACAGCACTGACATTTGTTGATTAATTACACTGTCCTGTGACTTTACTGCCAGTGCAGATCTGCAGTGTTTCTGCTTGATGCTTTTGATGGGTTTCCACAAAAGTGTTAATATATTTTTTTGTGGAAATTCAGCGAGCTTCTCTCAGAATATGGCGCCACATGGTGCCAGATGCTTCAGTGCGGAGTGTAATGCTCAGCCACTCCTGCACAGCACTGGAAGAGGGCGAAGTGTGAAGCTGCAAAGCCACGGCTCAGACCAGCGTCGGGTCCCGCAGCCTCCACGTCCTCGTTCCTGTACCCATCATATCACCTTCTGTCACCATGTGGAGCAACACCCACTCCCACATTTGAATATTCTCACTTAAGGTCAAACATGACCTCATCTTTTTTTTGATGGTTATTAGTAGAGAATGCTTTTTACAAAGTTTTGCTCCTGCAAAAAAGTTGCTCTAGGTTAATTAATTAATTAATTTAGTTTTTAATTACTCCTTGCCCCCTCTGGGCTATGACCCAAATGTAACCTAGCACTGAAAGCCTGGGAGTTCATCGGAAGTTCGTACTGATAAGATGTAGAACACACTGGAGCACACTGGAGCACACTGGACCAGACTGGAGCACACTGGAGCGCACTGGAGCACACTGGACCAGACTGGAGCGCACTGGAACACACTGGAACA